>LTAE01006487.1:0-25229 GCA_001647135.1 Pontederia paniculata
TTCGGTCGTCCTCTCAATATCTTTGGTCGACCACTCAGTATTTGACTCCATCTCTTCATCTTTGTCCTTCACATCGGTCGACCATTTCACATTGTTGGGATGACCACTACACACATAGGATTTTTCTGTCATGTCTTCTATGTGCATAGGTCGTCCATTCTTCAACTTTGGTCGACCTATCATTCTCTGATCATGAGAATCATGTCTTTCAAAAATCAATTCAACAAGCTCATTAGTCCAGACTAAGTTTCCTCACAAATTTGTGATCACCAAAACAATCTTGGGATCCTAGATTCAATAGATATGTGCAATATGTACATTTTTTGCTCGCATCAAACGTCCCCAAGTTTGAACTCTTGATTGTCCTCAAGCAAAAACTTAATACAAAGCTTAAGAACCTAAAATAATTCTGAACTCAAACATTTTGAAATATTCTTTAATCTATCTCCATAAAAGAGAAAAATATAGTCTCATATAATAACATTAATGTTCAAAATACAAGTAATAATTGAGCTTAAAACATTTTTTTTCATACTGAAATTCACTTTTTATATGAGTTATAGTCTCCAAATAGGATTCCATAGAGAAGTCCACATACCAGACTTTCAAATGATGAATATTAGATCAGATGGCCTTAAGGCAACAAGTGTCAAGAGACACCTTGAGCTTACTTGCCCAAACATTCCCTCATTCTAAACTGAAGAGTTCCAACTGAGCGGCGATCCAAATACTCATGTGATTTTCTATATTACTTAAGATGGTATATGTAGCGGACTTTCAATCGACGAATCCCAGACCAGTAGACCGTAGGTCGCCAAGCAAGAATCTCCTATGGATCTAATTACCTGAATATACCAAGATTTCAAATAACACACTTGCACCTCCTTAACAATATTTTTTTCAAAATTTTTACATATATTTTTTCACACAATAATTTTGTTTTCATAAGCTTAAAATTACTTAGTGTGTTCAATAAAATATGCAACTATAATTGAGACTAAAGAAAACAAAAGCAAGATGGAAAAGAAAATGTTGTCATAAGTTTCATAGTTCTACTTAGCAACATTCTACATACCAATACCCTATACTAAGACAATATTTGATAAAAAGACATTAATTGAATTTCATAGATTGACAAGGTATCTTAAAGTTACTACCCGAAGTTAGTCAAGGGTTAGCAATATAGTTATCTTGACAAATGATATGCAATTATTTTTCTTTTTTTTTTCAAAATGCACCAAAATGCAGTACATAAACAACATGATGTGATACATAAGTAAACATGAAGAACTAATACAAATAAGTAAATATGCATGACTAATGCAAACGTCACCAAACTTTAAATCAAATATTGTTCTCAGTGTTGAAAAGCTTTGAGAGACGCACAAATATGACAAACAACTAATGCAGACTCAATAACAGAACACAAGTCATAATGTCATCACTATGGTGGCGATGGTGGAAGTCCAAAGCCATAATGTCCCAGACCATAGTGGTAGTCATAGTGGCCACTTTATCATTTGCTCTGGTCTATCTAAACAATGTCAATCTGCACCATGCTCCATTGATCCATGCGACTCATGGTAGCCTGATGGTAATCCTCCTGATTTGCCTACATAAACCCAAAGTACTCTGTAGAATGGAAACATCAAAGGAGCTGGCATATGGGACCTCTTGGCGTATAGGCTGGGGTTGTTCCATATAGTATTGCCCCTCCTCAGCAAAATGTGTTAGTGGTGCAAGCTCCTTGGTACAACTGAGGTTGCTCAATGTAAGAAGGCCCCTACTCAATAGTCTTTGTAGTTGGCACAAGCTCTTCAGGCTCCTCCTATGCAACATATATCAAAGGTGAGAAATAAAGCCAGTTGACACAGTCAAACATTGTGACCGTGCCAAGTTGTTTTAGGCTATCTTCTAATTGCGGCCCCAAAAAATGAAGTAAGACAATCCTTTGACCATGATGAGCTTCATGTGGATGATTTTGCTGCAATCAATTAGAGAAGGCTCTGTGATAGGTGTCATGAGTCCGTCAATGACCATGGAGCCTTTCCACTTCTTGGTGAACTTCTCGAATGTGTAGGTCAAGAATGATCCAACATTCACCTATCTCCCCTCCAACATTGCCCACTTCGAGAATAGCTCAGTAACATTGGCAACTCCATCATTATCACCTCGGGACGCAAATAGTGTAGGAGAGGATCATATCCACATATCTGAGTATCGGGTTCTGAATCCTGCTCGCCTTGGTGCGAGCCAGTTGCAAGTGATCCTTCCCAATGATGGCTCTACAAAAGGCTGGGGCACTAAAGTAAGTATGCATGGAAGAATGGTCCAACTCGGGGAATCCGTAAATGGTGTTGAAGTCCTTCAATGTAAGATTGAAATCCCTATTCTATAGTTTGAAGCTGACGGAGGCTCCTCCTTCGTAGAATCCTCCAGATACTTCGTTGTGTTGTCGATGTTATGGAGTTCAAATGCACTCAGAAACTAATTAGAAATCTCGTCATAGGTGGGCCATCTCCATCACAAAACTTGCCATGCCGATCTGATGATAGAGGTGTAGTACCTAATCATAAATCCGAATTTGTAGCATAGTGTCCAGACAGACATACTTGATGGTGACTACTCCTAGCTTGTGTATCTTTTAGTAGTTTCTATCTTGCCACATGTCTTGGAACTCTGGGTCAATAGGCCTTGGGAGAAGGATGGATCTGGTAGCTACATCCGGGCCTCCTTTGTCAACACAGAGCGAGTACAATGATGAGGAAGCATGGTGTGTTTGCTAGGACACAAATATGATCCATGTTAGAGGAGAAAATGGACTGTGTTATTGATGAACTGAGCAGAAGGACACGGTCCATTTCTCAAATAAACCCGACTTATGTTCGTCTCTGACATTTGAAAAGGGAGAAATGTCGAAGTTGGAGTGTTGGAGAAGAATGCAAGATGGATAGTGATGCGAGCTAAGTTGCTTGACCTGGGTCGTGTCTGTTAAAGAAGACTCGCAAGAGTTTGACCAAAACATCCGATTTGGCCAAAACATCCTCCAACTTCTCTAGTGTGGCACTGAGTCAAAATACTTTGCACTTCATCTTTAGGAATGCACCATTGGATAATTTGATCAGCACAAATCCTGAATAAATAAGGGTCCTCCCATAGGTAATATTTGACATTGGAGAAGGCTATCTAATTACTCAATATGATTCTCACCATTTGAATAACCTAGTTTAACCTAGATGAGATAGCTAATCACATATATGTATATCATATTATTCACTAAGCAAAAGAGTCTTAATCCATGCACAATAATTCGCTCTAATTAACTAACTCTAAATTTCATCTAACCTTAGAACAAAGAGAATTACTTACTCATGATAAAAGAAAACAACACAAAATGAAATAAAGAGGAAATTTGCATTTAAAATCAAAAGCTAGAATGTTCAAACATTCAACATCCAAATTAATTTCAATCAATCTAACTTAAACAACACTAAACAAAAATTAACTTAATCTTCATGAAGTATTCTCTAAAAAACCCTAAACAAAACTTAGCGGCCATAAAAAAACAACATCATCCCAAAACTTAAAATAAATCATTTTATATCCCTTACAACAAATTAATAAAATAATCACATAAATCCCCAATACGACATTAGAATTATCCGATATGGCTTAGTCTCGTGTTACGGGATCGGATGTGATGTGTTATGGTCGTCTTAAATGTGATACAACTTGACTAGAATGTTGTGCTGCGGTTGAACCGAGTGGCTACAACTGGTGGGGATCCATGTGGCTACGAGAGGTTGAGTGTGGCTATGGCCATAGCAACATGGAGTTTGGCTAAGGGAGGCCAAGCATGGTTACAACATGATCGTAACCACCTCTTCATCCTCCTCGATTTTTTAAAATCGTAAAAAATCTTCAAACAAATACAATGCTTGTGTAGCTTTTGAATTCTTTCAAATAACATGAATCAAAATGATAAATATGCATATATAAAGCACAATCCAATGACCAAAAGATTAAAAGATTTATGACTTATATGCAATTATCACTTAGTTATGTTTTTACCATCAAACATTTAGGATATATTTGATCAGAGTTGAAAGGATAGTAAAAGTGTTGGTTTTTCTTTCAACTCCAAGTAGGATGTAAAGGAGGAAAAGATATATTTAAATACATTTTCTATTTTAATCTTATTTAATAAAATATATAAACTCACCTATATGGATATATTTTTTTAGATAAAATTATCACTTAAATTTTATTCCTCTTTGTCATCCAAATAAAATTAATTCTTTTCACCTTCACCTTCACACTCTCATTTTCTTTCCCTTTCCTCCCCCTTTGTTAAATTTCCTTCCCTTCTAATTGAACCAAACAAAACCCTAACAAAGAATTGTTGTTTTCCATAACCAATAAAATACGTACTATCCGTCTGATTTCTTTAAACAAAAAAACCTGTGGAGAGATCACAAGAAAAAAAGTACAATTCTCTTTGTAGAAGAATTTTATTGATTTACAAGCACGGCAAGATTGAATTTATTGAGCTAAAATGTTGCGCAACAGCATTTGGATGCTGAACCTTTATGTTACTAAAAAAATCCCAAAGTAGGACAACAAGGAATTACAGGAAGAAGAAAAAGGCTAAAGCAATAGAAATGTTGATCAAAATACGGGTACTGCTAAAGAAGAACAAAAGAAAAAAGGGCGCCTAACACCGCCGACAAGTCGCGATTAACAGCAAAAACCAATTTGCTGAGGGTGACCGTCAGGTGCTTGTTATCGAGCTAGTAATAAAGGTAGCTAGACTCTGAACCTGTTCACACGGAATAAGAAGATCTGGCTGGCTTTGCGATGCAACATAAAAAACCATGCTACGGTTGCGTCGGTGAATTATCAAATGTGGAGTGGGCCTCTCACACTGTCAGCTCCTGAATTAGACTTGCCTTGGTTTAGAGAGAGGTTGGCAAATTGTGAATCAAGGTCTTTGCTCTTGTTGCGTCTATGCATAGGCGGTGGCTGTGGCTGTTGTTGCTGCTGTTGTTGATGAATATACAAGGCTCGAAGGCGAGCAATTTCTCTCTCCAATGTCTCTTGTTGCACTGTTTTTTTTCACCAAAACAAAGTAGTTCAGTTATGCATAAATAGAAGATCACATCATCTAATGTATAGTTTTCAGATATTTTTCTTATTCTAATATCCAAATTCTGTATCCAACACAAATAGGATCGGTGTGATAAACATTACTAAATGTCTGCTTTCTTTTAGGAACAGTAAGTGTTTGTTCTTGTAACAGAACTTTGAAGAAAAGACAAAAATAGCTGGTTTCTTCTCATTAATATCAACTTACTTCAATAAAACAGAAAAGTAATAAATAATGACTATGGCATAAACACTAAAATAATCACTTTGACGAACATCTTTCAGACTAAGCGCTTTTCTAGTTCTGACAACTTTCTTTTTTCTTAGAAAAAGATGAACTCTACGCATTCACAGGTCAGACCTCTTTAAATCTACAAAAGGAAAATGGTGCTAACTAAACGCCTATGGATTATCAAATAGGTTATAAGTGGTGAAAGTTCATAAAGTTGAAATTTTTTTGACATTTTAAAAAAGGGAAAAAACCAAAAAATAGATAGTTATCCCTTTCCAAACTCCAAAGTTCTATTCATATAGTCAAGCTTGAATACTGAACTTTTGATTATATCCTGATATCAGTTATTAAAACACAACGGATTTCAGACTCCTCTTGTAAAGGTCAAGGGTTTGAGTTTTGAATGTGACAATGTTCTTGTACTAGGTCAATAACCTCCATTTGTAATCGAAAAAAATACACTTAGATTCCACGTTCAGCCTAGTTCAGGCTCCTCTTTATGGGTGTTTCCTCTTTCCATTTTATGGACCACCAGTGCTAGGTAGATAATGTTCGGTAGCCAAGTCAGCATTCCACTTATTGACAGGTGCAATCTTGAGCTATGGTTCTCATAAAAAATCTTGACAAGCATAAATGTGAAACAATCAACTGAAACCAATGTATAACCCGTTCATTTTAAAGGCATATCAATATGATATGAGACTTCATACTGGGAATATTGATGGTTTTCAAATTGTTCATAACAAATTCTTCAGTGGAAGAAGGTAGTTCCTTTTCTTTAGGGGGATGAAGGTAGTTCTTTCATCTTCCAAAGGTCTAGATTTCCAAACCAGTACCAATTTCCCATTTGTTTCACATGTGTTTAGGAAAGCAAAATATTCTTGACCATGGCTGCGCAATAGACTAGATCAACATAACTATGTGTCAATACACACTGTTACTTCAAATGCTGGAGGCTGTTAGAAGTTTTTAGTCTAACAAATTCAAAGTTGTGTACATGCTGACTGATACATGAGAAAGCATAGGTATTCTAGGAATTTCTAGCCCAGAAAAGGTTACTCTGTGGCATAAGGTTGACCTACCTATCATGCTGGCAGGATGTCACTTAAATTTTGTCCAAAAGATACAACAAAGCTGTATAATTCTTTTGAAACCTAGTACTTACAACATTTCAGAAGATGCTCCTGTGCAAGACTGTCAAATCTTTGCTTCAGGGCTTTATTCTCCATGATCAAGATGAGGTTCTGTTGATCAAGAAATTCCATCTGTGCTGAGAACTCCAATCCTTCCGCCTGTAAAATAACTATGTGAAATAGCAGTCTTTCCACAAGTATTAGCAGAATTAGCACAAAACATGCCTGCAATGCTTGGACATTTCTTTCGAGCTCTGCAATGTACTGGAGCTTTCGGACCCGGGATCTCTGAGCAAATTGCCTACGAGAACATAAATAGAGTTCACATATGTGGCGCTCTTCCAAATTATAATAGGCATCATTTCTGTCCTCTTTTCTCATATGACAAATTGTTTTTTAATTAGTCATAGAGTTAGTTACAAGCTTAAACATTTTGCACCAAATAAATTTCTACAAGAAGGATATTTCAGATTGAAATAAGGGTAGTTGAGAAATAATAATGGTTCACTGCAATGAATTTAAACTCAGTTGGCAACATCAAAACCAGGTAAATGAGAATGTGGCTGCGGGTTTCTTCCTCTTCATATTGAAGAGGTTGCTTGGTGTAGAACAATAATAGAATTGGACCTTTTCCTTAGTAATTAGGTCTTTTAGTCATGGGCCTTTGGTATAGCCCATTAGTTTAGTTTTCCTTGTCTTAGATTTTCTTTTAATTACTTTCCTTTTATTTAAGTTTGGATACTATTTGATATATGGGATGTTTAGAACACTATAATACTCTTCTTGTATGGTTTCTTTGAAACTTAGACTTAATTGATGAATATTTTCTAATAGTAAATTTTCCCCTTAGTGGATTCAAATCTCTTCCTCATTGGATACATAGACAACTATTTTGGATTATATATGGATGCTAGATTCTTCTTATCTATAGAATAAAAAGGAAACAGATGCCATTCAAAGTGATCAGCACCAGAAAACTCAAAGTTGCAAGTTTATGAGAGTTTTTATTACTTTCAAGCACAATTCTAAAATACTTTGAACTATGAATGTTATAAAAAAAATTGAGGTGCATGGTGTTAAACACAAAAATTTGAGCATCACAGGTTCCCAATTGTCATAAGACAGTAGGCCTAGTTATTGACTTGTATGCCTAAGTGATCCCATTCATATGGGCATGTGATGGTATTGGCCAGTCTGATTATCCACTTTGCTTCTTTTTAAAGGAATCATAAACTTTATTTTGCATATTTAACTCAACAAGTTGGTGAAGCAATATTGTTTTTGCCCAAGCCTAACCAACAAATATTCCCAGCCATGAGTTTTATGCCGATTTTGAATCTTACAGACAATTCATGAGAATTATTTGACAAAGCATAAGTGTCAATAAACAGCTTTAAGTTTTCACCACAAAAGACACAAGAAGCAGAGACATCTGAGATAGATCACTTGTTTAACAATTTTAAGTTTGAACACTTCTGCATTATAAATATGCAAAGGATAACTAACCTAGGTCCTCCAACGTGAAAAGGAATTCCCAAGTGTTAAAATTACATAGGTGGTTCAAATTTTGTATGACAATCTGGAATACTCTTAGTCTTGAAAATGCATAGTTAAAGTATGACCTGTAGTCAACTACTCAAGGCGATCTTCTTGCAGAATGTCTAACTTCGAGGAATCTACAGGTTTTCTAACATGAAAAGGAATTGCTAAAGAGTTGCAATTATGCAGTTTGGTCCAAAATATAAAATGTTGTCCTGTCATCACTGTTTTTGCAGTGTGGATGACTTGGCATCTACTGTTGATAAAAGATTCTAGCACATCTATGGTCCCAAGAACACAGGGTTTCAATATATCATTTCATAGTTAGTATATATGATTTTGGAATTCGTTCTAACTTAAATTGTCGCCACAACACTTGGGTAAAGTTGCAAGTTTATGAGAGTTTTTATTACTTTCAAGCACAATTCTAAAATACTTTGAACTATGAATGTTATAAAAAAAATTGAGGTGCATGGTGTTAAACACAAAAATTTGAGCATCACAGGTTCCCAATTGTCATAAGACAGTAGGCCTAGTTATTGACTTGTATGCCTAAGTGATCCCATTCATATGGGCATGTGATGGTATTGGCCAGTCTGATTATCCACTTTGCTTCTTTTTAAAGGAATCATAAACTTTATTTTGCATATTTAACTCAACAAGTTGGTGAAGCAATATTGTTTTTGCCCAAGCCTAACCAACAAATATTCCCAGCCATGAGTTTTATGCCGATTTTGAATCTTACAGACAATTCATGAGAATTATTTGACAAAGCATAAGTGTCAATAAACAGCTTTAAGTTTTCACCACAAAAGACACAAGAAGCAGAGACATCTGAGATAGATCACTTGTTTAACAATTTTAAGTTTGAACACTTCTGCATTATAAATATGCAAAGGATAACTAACCTAGGTCCTCCAACGTGAAAAGGAATTCCCAAGTGTTAAAATTACATAGGTGGTTCAAATTTTGTATGACAATCTGGAATACTCTTAGTCTTGAAAATGCATAGTTAAAGTATGACCTGTAGTCAACTACTCAAGGCGATCTTCTTGCAGAATGTCTAACTTCGAGGAATCTACAGGTTTTCTAACATGAAAAGGAATTGCTAAAGAGTTGCAATTATGCAGTTTGGTCCAAAATATAAAATGTTGTCCTGTCATCACTGTTTTTGCAGTGTGGATGACTTGGCATCTACTGTTGATAAAAGATTCTAGCACATCTATGGTCCCAAGAACACAGGGTTTCAATATATCATTTCATAGTTAGTATATATGATTTTGGAATTCGTTCTAACTTAAATTGTCGCCACAACACTTGGGTAAAGTTGCAAGTTTATGAGAGTTTTTATTACTTTCAAGCACAATTCTAAAATACTTTGAACTATGAATGTTATAAAAAAAAATTGAGGTGCATGGTGTTAAACACAAAAATTTGAGCACTTCTGCATTATAAATATGCAAAAGAACAGTGTTATGAACTTGTCTAATCTATCCTAGAGATCCTAAGCTTCTTCTCCATTTGAGATGGGGTTTTAGTGTTTCTCTTCTCATGTTTTGGTCTTCCACAACTTGGTTCAGTGAGATACCAGAGGAAAATAGGATTAAAGAAACATTGACATTTTTTTTTGGAAAGGTCACATGGCAATTTAGAGCTAGCATTCAAGACTTCCTCCAGAAAAAAGAATTAACATTCGTGACAGAATAACTGAAGGGTTTCACATTAAGGTAAACGTCGAAGGTATTTTACAGTAACTGTCAAGTTTCCTTTTTTCCATTTTAGAAAAAGTACCCGCCAACCCAACAAGACGAAAGTGATTCATATTATTTTAAAATGAACCAGAAGCGCACCTCTTACCTCAGATGTGGGTTCTCAACTACACTAAATCCTGATTTTTATTTCAACAAAAAAGAAATAGTGACAGTAGTGTGGTCCATGCTTAGATAGATTAATATATAGAGGTGGAGCAAACTTGACTTAAATAAGTATAATGTTGCATCTATGTAGAAATAAGGATAATAAATCATTTTTTGACGAATATCAATGCACCACATTGCATATATTGTAATGTAAATATATGCACAAGTGACCTAATCATGATGCCTTCCTCACACAAGCATAATTTTAGTGGGAAAAAAGTTTGGGAGCTCCTGCAGATAAGCAATTTAAATCTATCTGTATATTTGCTTATAATGGCAGTGAAATACTTACTGTTTGGCACGCTTTGTCTCAATTTCTGATTGAGTATTTTTAGCTTGAGAGCCCTCCCTTCTCTCTGAAGAACCAACCTGCTCTTGAGAAGAATCCTCCTGAACTTTTTTTTCTGCATTGTGAAATGACAAAGCATCAGGTTCCCTTGCTGAAGAAGATGAGCCTTGGTGTAAAATCTTGTCTTTTGCCGGTCGTCCACTACTTGGAGAAGTCACCCTCTTCATGGTCGGTTCCCATCCAGTACTTTGAGGTCCTCCAAACGAAGTCGGATCAACAAAATGAGATGGCTGTTGCATATCTTTAAGATGATCATAATCCTCTGATACCCAAGAAGGCAATGAAGTCATCATTCCATGTCCTTCCTGGGATAAATTATCTGCATTCCAAGAAATATTAGATGAATCCATGTACGCGAAAGAGTCGCTTGATGAACGTCTATGTGCTCCTCTCCGCACAGGTGTCTCGGGCTCATTTAGGAGATCATCTAGCCATGAGGGCTGCTCCTCAAGAAATATCTCTGATGTAGTTCGCTGGTGGGGTCTCAACCCCTCCCTAGTCTTTGAAACTCCTATCGGTCCTAGAGGTCCTGGGACATGGTTGGAGCTGTAATCTCCAAAAGATGGTGGCGCCATTGGAACGGGACTTTTAGGGGGAAGGTATGCCTGCTTTCCAATTGTTTGTGAGTATCTAGCGTTGGCAGTACCCTGTGGGTTGGCCATCGTTCCAATGCTACCTTACAACAATTTTTTGAGATATCGAAGAGACGTCTGGAAAAAAAAATATTTATTGTATTGGTGAAACTAATAATTCAACAATAACATTTGCTGCAATATACCAAAGATCTGAAACAATTGGACTAATACAGCAACGAACCAAATCGAAAAGAAAATCACATCTTTAACTTATCAACACACCTAAAAAGATGCAATCTTTAGCACTTGGAATACAATTGTGATCCATATCTTGACATTTGTTTGATTCAAAACTGGATAGAACTAACGAAGGAACAAACTCGTAGGAAGATGGAAAGCGCTGATCTCAGCAAAGAAAACAAATTTTATCTCAAAAAGGAAGGGAAGAAGTAAATCTGACATATTAAAAATCAAGAACGATGAAAACTTGCCAATTGATCGACCAGATCCTTCTCTTTGTCTCCCTTCCCGTATTGGATGAAACCAGAGCAAGCAATTAAGGATCTTCAATGGTCTTCGGAGGGTTGGGACGGAGGAACAAAAACGGGATCAGGAGAGGAGAGAGGAGAGAGAAAGAACGCAAAGGGGGGAAGAAGAGGGAATGGCTGAGGGAAGGTGCAAACTGACAGCCAAAATTCTTCCTTTCTCTCTCTCATAATATATATTGCAAATACAAAGAGGTGGAGTTTTTTTTTTTTTTTGCTTGTTTAATAAAAAGATATGTGCGTTGCGTTGTCCTCTGCGTCCAGCTTCGCAGGACCAAGTTTTTTGCTCAATTTGTGTGGCCTGTGGGTGGGGCCTTCATTTGGTTCGTTTCTTTGTTTTTGCTTCGTCAGCCGAGGCAGTAGTTTAGTTGCAAGTTATTGCACATTCTTAACAACCTAATCATCGCCAACAAACTCTTACTTAAGAATGATTTTACACGTGATTTTTTTTTCTTCATTTCTTTCTTAGAACATTGTTTTCAACTAACTCAGATAAAGCTTCTGCCTGAGTGATTATGATGAATAATGCTCTAACGAGGATGCTAACATTTTGAATGGAATTCAAAATATTTCAACTTAGGTCCAATGTGCACAAGGTGGCCCAAAAGATTCAATTATGTACAATAAACATTTGCATCCAATTTATTATCTTTACACTCTTCATCAAGTTGTGCACTAGATAATAATGTGTCATAGTTTATTCTTAATGTAATAATGTTGAGTGATCGAAATCTCTTTCACTAATATATCAACTACTTATTGGAAGAAAGGAACAAAACAAGTTATCACTTCTTTCGCCTCGACCTTCTCACAAATGATAATAAATTATTATATGCTTCGTGCAATCATGAAAAACATGATTCAGAGTAATGAAAATGACACTATTATTGTCACATTTAATTTCTATCGTTTTAACATAGTGTCCCAAAGCTATAAGTAATTGATGAAGCTATGTAAGTCATGCAACCATTATGTCCATAACCCTATACTCAACTTCGACACTCTATTTAGATAATATCTTTTATTTTTTTACTTTTCCAAGAAAGTATATTGCAACCAAGAAAATAAGATACAGTGTATGTAATCTCATTTGAGAGTGTCACTATTTCTTTTTATTTCAATACCTAAAAAATATTTAAGTTCTCCAAAATCCTTCGTGTGAAAATGATGATTCCACGATTGCTTCAACTTCTGTATAAATTCTTCTGAATTTCCTGACATAATTATATCATCCATATATAACAAAAGGACAAATGTACCTTCTTTGCTATAAATAAACAAAGAATGGCCTGATGCATTTTTCTTGAATCCAATGTTTAATATAACTACTTGAAAGCTATGAAATCACATCTTAGACCCTTAATTATTATAAACTAATCTTTTTAACTTGCAAATGTACTTACTTAGGTCCTTCTCTCTAAAATCTTCGGGATGCTCCATTTACCTTTTCATTCAATTTCCCAGCGAAAATGCATTTTAATATCAAGTTGATGAAGATTCCAACTATTTAATAATGCTAAAGATAAAACTGTAGAAACAATAACAATTTTAATAATAGGACTAAATGTTTCATCATAATCAAAACTATATCTTTTAGTAAAAGTTTTAGCAACTACTCGAGCCTTGGAGCGTTCGATTATGGAATTTGCATTATGCTTAATCTTATAGACCCATTTAAATTTAACTACATTAGTGTTTCTTGGCCTTTCCACAATCTCTCATGTTTGATTCTCGTGCATTGCATTAGTTTTTTCTACCATTGCTTCTTATCTTTGAACAACATCATGATAATATAATGACTCTTTTACATCTTGCACTTTTTGAGTTACCACATTAGTAAGAAAGTTCAATGTTTCTAGTGTCTTACCAATTATATTAGACTTTCGAAGATGTACTTTTGACTAAATATTTAGCCATTAAGTACTTGATTATTTTCAACCATTGTGTTGTCATTTTGCTCATCAATGTATCCTTCATTTTGTTCTTCAATATTTGATTGTTCAAGAACATTATTAATCTCATTTGTAACATTAGACTCTAAGTCAATGTTTGCATTTATCTTTTGTTCTATAGCCA
Organism: Pontederia paniculata; assembly: GCA_001647135.1. Taxonomy (NCBI): domain Eukaryota; kingdom Viridiplantae; phylum Streptophyta; class Magnoliopsida; order Commelinales; family Pontederiaceae; genus Pontederia; species Pontederia paniculata. The sequence continues at coordinate 13,514 of LTAE01006487.1, forward strand.
TCTAATCTACCAACACTTGTTCCTTGAGTGTTATACTTTCTTTTTTGATACTGAATAGTGAACTTTGAAGATTGAGTTTGTTGTTATCCGTTGGAACGAGTCTTATCTCTTATTTGATACTATATTTAACTATTAATTTTTCAAATCTTATATATATATAAAGCTGGGGTTTTGGGATCTCTATTCTTCAAGTATTTTATCTGGTAATTTTATATTTTTTTGAACTTTTAAATTATTATAATTTTCATAAAAGTTTTAACATTTAATATTCATATAAACTTTTCAAATGCATGACATTAATATTTGTTTTAACATTAACTATAGAATTTTCAAATTACCTTATCATTATATTATTATTATTATTTCAACGTAAAATTATTTCCCTTTCTTTTTTAAGTTTATCTTTACTTTTCATTCAAGTTGATTTTGTTTTTTTAATTTTACAAAGACATCATAACTTCATCATATTTATTATTTTACTATATTTATTATATCTTATATATATATATATATATATATATAGGATCTCTATCCTCCAAATATTTTATCTAGAAATTTTGTAGTTTTTTAGTTATTATATTTTTATTAATTTTTTAACATTTAATATTTATTTAAACTTTTCAAATGCATGACATTAATATTTGATTTAACATTAACTATTGACTTTCAAATCTTATATATATAAAGTTGAGCTTTTAGGATCTCTCTCCTTTCAAGTATTCGGTCTAAGTTATTTTAATTTTGAATTATTATAATTAAAAAATAATAATATTTAATGTCTATATAAACTTTATAAATGCATGACATTAATATTTGATTTAATATTAGTTATAGACTTTTCAAATTGTCACGGAGTTATCATTGTATTATTTTATTTTTTCAATGCAAAATCATTTCCCTTTTCTTAAGTTTATCTTTACTTTTCATTCAAGTTCATTTTATTTTTTATTTATTATTTTACTATATATATTATATTATACATTTAGGATCTCTCTCCTCCTAATATTTCATGTAGGAATTTTATAGTTTTTTAATTATTATAATTCTTATTAAAGTTTTGACATTTAATGTTTATTTAACTTTTTAAATGCTAGATTTCATTTTTTATCAATTTAACATTAATATTAGATTTAGCATTAACTGTTGGCTTTTCAAATTATCAATATAAAGAGTTATCATTAAATTATTTCATTTTTTCTGTGCAAAATTCTTTATCTTTCTTTTTCAAATTTATCTTTGTTTTTTTCATTCAAGTTCATTTTGATTTTTATTTTCTACTAAAACAACATAATTTCATTATTATTTTTTATTTTACTATACATAGCTTATATTATATTCTTATATATACATATATATATGCTTTTAGTATCTTTTCATCTAGGAATTTATAATTCTTATAAAAGTTTTAGCATTAAATATTCATTTAAACTTTTCAAATGCAAGACATTGATATTTAATTTAACATTAGCTATTGATTTTTCAAATTATCATATGAATAGTTATCATTATATCATTTCATTTTTTTTCACGTAAAATTCTTTTCCTTTCTTTTTCAAGTTTATCTTTACATTTCCATTTAAATTCATTTTGATTTTCAATTTTTACTAGGACAACATAATTTCATTATTATTTATTATCTTACTATATATATAAATATTATATCCTTATATATTTAATTTTTATGCTCAAGAGTCATTTTAAGCTTTTGGGTCATATTTATCTTTTTTTCTGAAATTTTCTTTTATTTTATATCATGATAACTAAAAATCATATTTTTATTCATTTAATGCTTCACTCACTTTTTCTCCCTCTCTTTAAACATTATTATTTACTATTTTTAAAATGTATTTCATGATTGAAATTGCATGTTTAAATAGTTGACCTTTCTTATACCAAAATAATTTTATCTATCATAAAAAATATTATCTATTTAATAATAGACAACAATATAAATTAATGAGTATTATACTTTTTAACTATTTTTTTATCAAGAATATTTTATATTCAAAATTCTATGATAGATCATATCACGAATGTTTCAATATTGACCATCCAAATATATACTTTTATGTATACTTAAAATTAATTAATTAATATATTCTAATACTTCAAATATTTGAGCGTCATAAGTATTTTTGCGAAGGGCACGTTTTATTTTCTAGTTAATATATATTTTTTAGTTATTACACAAGGAGCCGCCTCCTTGGTTAAAATTAATTAATAATATAAGTCAGACATTTTTGCTATTGCCTATATGTAGGTTTGACTATGTAAACCGACTTACCTAATTATTTTATATGAATTTATTTTTATATATTTCTATTATATTATCTATAATATGATGTTGGCTTGGCTCCAATTTTTTTTTACCCTTGTCGTTGCCAAATCATGCATTATTTCTGCATTCTCAATTTAAGAAAATTATCCTTAAAAGTAAAGTCCACATTTTGAATTAAAAACATTGTTTTGTTGATGTGGTTTTTTTATTTTTTTCTAAAAAGTCTAATATTAAAATTATTTTCTTTGCTTAGTCTGATAAAAAAATTAAAATTAGTCAGAATTATTTTCTAAATTTTTTTTATCTAAAGATTCTTCTAATATTCGCGTAATAAAAATATGAGAATATTAATTTTGTGACTCAAGAACAGCAATAAAAGAACACGTTAAACCTCGTCAGCCGTAAAACCCCCTTCTTTTTTCCCTTTCTCACCACCAAAAATTTCCCGTCCTTTTACAATCGATCCGCGCATCACTTGGGGCAAAGTAGCGATCAGGTGCTCGACATTAATCTTTCTACGCTGTTTCTAAAGGTTCCAGGCATCTTTTTCGACATAAACTTTGCCTCTACATATGTTCTTTTCTGAATCAGTCTGTTTCTCGTCTCATTTTGCTAAAGATTTCTTGCAATGATGCCCAAATTCCCATTTTCGTGGTTCTCAAACATGTCAACTAATTTGTTCTACTAAAAGATCATCAAGTTTATTGCAGTGGGTCTTGTTCCAATTCCTGAGCAATAATTATCGAAATATATGACTTTGTGTATCAATATGAAATCAGCAGTCATTTTTATTGAGGATTGTTCAGTGATTGAAGTTAAAATAGAAAGGAAAATAACCTTTGAACTCAGTTGATGCATAAAAGAGCGCAATTTTCTGTGTCATCTTATTTTATTTTGCTTTCATTTTGTTGGAGGAAAGCAATATAATGAGGGTGCTCATTGGGTTAATTCCAAGCAAGATTGGTTGCCCGTCCTCTCTTGCCTGTTTGGTGCCGAGGTCACTTCATGTGATGCTGATCCAAAGCAAAAATATCCACACGTTTATTTAGTTTCATGGGAAAAGGTGTCAAACCATGGATGCAGCTCTTTGAGCCTTCGACCTTCAAAGACCTTTTCCACCTATCAGAAAAGACCCAGTCTTTGATTCTTGGTAAGCTTGTGCACTCTCACATGATCAGAACCTCCTACAGGCCAGACCTTTTTATGCACAATGTTATGCTTAACATGTACTGCAAATGTGCTGACATGGCTAGTGCTCAGAAACTGTTTGATAGGATGCCATCAAGAGATGTTGTAACCTGGAATTCACTCATTGCTGGATATGCTCGCATTGGTTGTTCTGATCAAGCTTTAAGCGTGTTTAAAGATGCAAAAAACATGAGTGCAACACTTGACCAGTTTAGTTATGCTGGCTTGTTGAGTGTTTGCGGCGATAGTAAAGATTTGAAGACTGGGAGGGTGGTTCATAGCTTGGTAGTAGTCAATGGGTTGGCTAATGAAGCCTTTATGACAAATTCACTTATTGACATGTACTCCAAGTGTGGTATGGTTGATGAAGTCAGGTTGGTCTTTGATCATGCAGCTGAATTGGATGAGGTTTCATGGAACAGTTTGCTGTCAGCGTACACTCATATAGGGTGGCCAGAGGTGGCTACCAATATTCTTGTTTGGATGCATCGATCAGGAGTGAAGCTGAACAATTTTGCTCTTGCGAGTGTCTTAAAGGCATGCTCATCTTTAGATGGTAATTCTAAAGAAGTACAAATGATGATACATGGATGTGTGGTTAAAATTGGATTAGACTTGGATCTTTTTGTTGGCAGTGCAATGCTTGATTTATATGCGAAAAATGGTGGATTAGAGGAGGCAGTTAAGGTCTTCGCAAGCATACCGAACCCCAATGTTGTAGTCCTCAATGCCATGATTGCCGGATTTTCTCGGCTGGGAACAGAATCATGTCACGAAGCCAGGCCTACAGCTTTTCGGCTTTTCTCTGATATGTTAAGGAGACAAATTAGACCCTCGAAGTTTACATTCAAGAGTCTGCTTGAAGCTTGTAACTTAATGAATGCGTTTTATTGTGGCAGAAAAGTCCACGCTCAAGCAATTTTAAATGGTTTTCAGGATGATGAGTTCATTGCAAGTGCACTTATAGCCTTGTATGCAAGCTCTGGATGTCCTGAATCTAGTTTGAGATGCTTCCTATTGACTCCAAGACAGAAATTATTCACATGGACTTCCATGATCTCAGCTTATACCCAGAATGGCCATTTTGAATTGGCCTTGTCTTTGTTTACAGATTTCCTTCGCCTTGGAAAGGAACCTGATCAGTTCACTGTATCAGCTGTGATGAGTGCTTGTTCGTATCTTGGTGTGCTTTATATTGGCCAGCAAGTTCAAGCTTATAGTATGAAATCAGGACTGGACCAGTTCACTATATGTGGTAATTCACAGATTGATATGTATACCAAAATGGGAGATCTTGATGCTTCTTGTAAGGTATTTCAAGATATTGGAATCCTTGATGTTGTTTCTTGGTCTTCTATGATCTTTAGTTATGCTCTACATGGTAAAGCAAGTGACAGTCTGATGCTTTTTGAGAAAATGGTACAGTGCAAAGTTGTACCAAGTCAGACAACCTTTCTTGCTGTTCTTACTGCTTGCAGCCATGCAGGACTTCTAGAAGATGGATTCAGGTAACTCCCTTCCTCTATTATTTAACATTTTAAACTCGAGTATCCCATTAGACATCTTTCTTGTATCCCCACAACAGAACCTTGTCAAAGTTGGCCAAGCTATGAAGTAGACATTTTGTTGGCAATTGTTATTTGATTAAAAATCATACATTTTGAGACCTTGGGTCTTCAATGCATTGAGTACAGTCAACTCCTAGAAGTGGGATGAGGCTTCCTAATTAAAGTAAAATTTGAAGTCCACCATGTCTTGTCATATAATTCCAGTATACCTACTAAAGTTGCTGTAAAACAAGAATAGGTTTATGGCCTTATGCCCTAATCATTTAGTCTTTAGTTATGGGCTTTGTGCCCTGAGTTTAGTAGTGAGCCCATCAGGGGTTTTCTTTATATTATTTTACTTTTTATTAGTTTTCCTCGTCTTAGTTAATTAGTTTATCTCGCTGACAAAATCAAACTGGTTTTATTATCAGTTGACCCTTAAACTGTACCTTTAAGAATCAGTTATGGCTTTAATAGTCTTGCTTCCCATATATTTTCCCATATTTTTTTAGTGGCAGAGCAAACATTATCTTCAATTTTCCTAATGTTAGCAATTGCAAATTAGGGATAGGCATGGTTTTATCTTTTTATTAATTAGTGTGTCAGTTGTCAGTCATATTTTATTCATTGCAGGTATTTTGAAAAAATGAGGCTACTGTATGGCTTAGATCCACAGGTGAAACACTTTGCTTGTATAGTTAACCTCCTAGGTCGATGTAATAAGCTGGTTGAAGCAGAAAACATGATTCTGAGTTCTCGATATGACAATGACCCACAACTATGGCATGTTTTATTGCGAGCTTGTCTATATCATGGGGACACTGAAAAGGGCATATGTGCTGGGGAAAAGTTAATATTACTTGAGCCTCTTGTTGGTACATCATATATGTTGCTATCTAATATGTATATGGGTATTGGTAAGATGTCCCTGGCAATGAGGACAAGAGGTTTGATGAGAGAACGAGGACTGAACAAAGAAAAAGACACGAGCTGGATTGAAATTGGAACGATTGTTCATTCTTTTGGGACTGGTAGTAATTCCCACTTGAAGATTGATGTAATTCATGCAAAGCTACAAGAAGCATTATCCCGTGTACAACAGAAGAAAGGAAATACTGCATTTAAGATTGAGTGCCAAAGTGAGACAACCAGACACGGTTTGGTGAATATGCATAGCGTGTTGTTGGCAGTGGCATTAGGAATATCAAGTCTTCCAGGGTATGAATTAATTCGTGTTGCAAAGAGCAAAAGTGTGTGCAGAGACTGTCACACTCTGTTGAAGTTGTTTTCAGAAACTGAAAGACGAGACATTGTTCTCAGAGATCCAATTCGGTTTCATCACTTTAGTTGGGGTTCATGTTCATGTGGTGATTACTGGTGAACCATAGTAGCTCTAAATTGACATTTATCAAATTAAAACTTCTTATTTATATGAATTGAGGGTTTTCAGCAATAACAATTTGAGTGTGTTTGCCGGAATCTATGTATATGAAGTATAAGGAGGGAGGGAGACTGCAAATATTATCACTTTACATAAGTTATTTCAGGAACTGAAAGGCGAGAAGCCTACATCCAGATCAGTTTATCACTTTATTCAGGTTTATATTCTTTGGTTAAACATAAAGGGTCCTCACATGGGAGGTTATCCCCAATACTGCAGTTTATACTCATTAGGTACTATTGATGTCAGACATTTGTTTTTGGAAATCACAGAGGAAAATATTTTCCCCCAAATCTGCTGCAGGGCATGAATCCAAATATCATTCTCAAACCTTCAAACATCAATGATATTTTTTATTTTGGTTAGTATAACGACTTTCTCATATGTGTTTAGAATTCATGTTGCACCTTATTCACGAGAATGATCATGTTTAGCTGTACAAATCAATAAGGTTTTTCCTTTGCAGCATCCAGAAAATTGTTGACTTTACTTTGGCACTGATTGGGCCTGAGAAGATCATGTTCGGCTGTACAAGTCACTAAGGTTTTTCCTTTTCAGCATAAATTGTTGAGTTTACTTTGGCACCGACTGGGCCTGTGAGAAAGTAGAAATTCTTGAACTTTTAAAAAATGAGTGAGTTGATGACGGAACTATTACTGATCACTGGGAAAGATTCCTAATTTGTCTCTTTGGGTTGTATATATATTAGATGTGTGCATTTCAGATCTTTAAACATTAATCTGTTCAGCTTTTGGCTTCTTTACCAGTTGGTTTCAGTGTCTATGGTGATCACCATTCTGATCATGCCAACAAAATCAACTCTGCCAAAAGCTTTGGTCTGTTGAATCTACAACCCCTGGGATGATCAGGTCTTCTTTCTCTACCTATATATGATCATATATGCATATTGACAACCGTATATTATATATATTAATGTAGTGACTTAGTGATGTCAGCTTAATGTTTTTGACAAGCTATAAATACCTATCTGATGACCTTTCATCATATGCATCTCCTGAATAAACAGGGCATCATATTTTGTGTTTTCGGTAAATGATTCAAAACTCTAATGTTGATGCATATGCTTGTTCAAATAATTGTCATGAATTGGCTGTGAAGTTTTAAGATCATGAAATAGTTCATCCTTAAAAAGTCATGTAATAGTTTGGCCTTTTTAGGCTACAAAGGAGGGCCCATGAGCCTAGTACATATGTGATTAAACTATAAATAAAGGGCCAAATGAAGTCTCACGGTGTAAATCATAAGACCTCAGTATCTTCTACTCCACCACAACCTTGTTCCCATAAACTGTGTAAAATGCCAGTAGCCATTGTAGATGTCATCAATCCCTCTCTCATGTATATATATGTATATTGTAAAGAAAACTAAAATTGTTGAGTGTTGTTAGTAGAGGAACCAAGTAAAACTTAGAAAAATTCTCTACCCAATCTCGAACTAGAAAAAGAAAATATGTACGATGTTTTCCATATAACATTTTGCACTTCCAAAAGTGACACCATTATGCTGGATCCATATGATCCAATCATAGTTTCTTTTTTCTTATTAAAATGTGAGTTCCTAGTCTCATATTTGTTATTTGCAGGCATTTGGGGTGTATGAGGACCCAAATATGGCTTAGAAGAACTACAAATGAAACACTTCTCTTATATAGTTGACCTCCACCTCCAATGTCCGATTATGTTTGACGAAGAGGACCTCATCATGTGTTCTTGGTATGACAATGCCCCAGTCTTACTGCATCTTTTACTGTGAGTTCGCCTATTTCATGAGGACACTGAAACGGCTATATCTATTGGGGGAAGTTTGGTGATAATTGAACCTCTTGCTGTCGCATCACATATGCCGTTTCGTAACATATTCACATGTATATGGATGTAGGAATGTTCCTGGTAATGATAATACGTTCTCATTTGGGTCTGTCGTTAATTCCCCCGTAATGATTGATGTCGCTCAGGAAAGGAACAAGAAATATGCTGCTTACACAACAGGACTTCTCTCTGTATTTAGTGCCAAAGCGAGTTGGGAGAGTAGTTTTTGGTAAATATTTTGACAGTGGCATTTGGGGCTAGGAATGTTAATTGTATTCATATGGCAAAGAGCCGAAGGGGTGTTGTGTGTGGACTATCACACAGTTCAAGTTATTTTCAGAAACTGAAGATATGTGTTTGTCAGAGACCCTTTTTTTTTTCATCGCCCTAGTAGGTGACCTGATAGAGCTTATTAGCTGTGAGATGCCATTCATCAAATTTTTTTTCGTTGCGATTCTTTATTCAGTTTTTCTTTGTCAATAACAATTGCAAAGTAAAGTTTGCCACGATGTGTGAAATACGAGGCATAAAGGGGAAGAGCCGAAGAGGGCCTTATGATTATTACATGGTGTTTATTTTCTTTGGTGATTACTGTCTATTTTAAGCAGACCACAAACATGAGCTTATCTCCCTCTACAATTCATTACAGTCAATATTCAGTAACTGCATTGATAAAAAAACGCTTGTCAGATGCTTGTTGCCAGAAATGATCGGTGAGGAAAACATTTGTAAACATAGCTACATTCCACATTTTTTCATGCAAAGAAGTTGCTGGATGATCATTTCCGTATGCTAAAATGTTAACTGTTTTAATGGAAGGATGAAGGTTTTAACTTGTTTCTAGATATGGAATTCAAGTTGCAGCTTATGAGGAGACCCAATGCAAATGTGATCACCTCGATCCTTCATTCATAAATGTACAGTGTTGTAGCATGCTGTCATGGAAGCATCAAACAGTTGAAGTATGGACGGCAGAAGATAGTGTGACAAAGAAAGATGCTTCATTTTTTGAAGAACACATTTTATCTTTTTTCTTTTAAATGTCAAATTATACTCCTAAGAAAAGCTAAAAAAGGGTGCTATTTGCTTTTCCCTAACAAACAGTTTTAGTTTACGATGAAAACTAAACTTTTGGTTTGCAGATGACATGGGTTTAGTTTTGGTTAGGTCGATTGTGTAGGAAAGTTTGATGAAAACTTATGTTAGTTAGTATTGGACTATGTAATATAATATCTTATTTTCTAGGCTCATATTTAGAATTTATGATTTATTTTATCTATTGACTTCCACAAATGATATTTATATAATGTTTACCAATCAATTTGTTAAAGATAATCAAAGTAGAATGACGTAACGTTGTCACGAATGCCTACAACACATGTTAGATGATGATTCACTAGTGTTCTGAGTAGTATTTTTTAGGTGTTATAGTTAGGTATTAGAGTAAAAATTAGAATTTTCTTGACATCCTAAAAAATGTAAGGATCCATGTGCAAGCATCACAAATAATCACCGTGCCTTCAAGTAAGGGTTGAAATAAGGTCTCACTTTGGATATACATGTTTGATATTAATTATATATAATTGTGATTATACATAAATGCTTCCATGATGTTCTGCGAGATAGCATCGAGGACCTCGTCCATCAACACCTGAAGATCTATATGAATTTTTGGATAGCTTGATTAGGGCTACTTAAAATGAACGACGACAAAAGAACTCAAATGGAACCGGAGATATTTCTAAAGTTGTGACCTCTTGAATTTGAGCAGAGTGAAGAATTCAATAAAGTTAAATAATAGATGGAGAAAATGGAAGAGATTTTTGAAGAAATGCAATGTGCTGAAGAATGAAAGACCTTCTATGCCATCAACTATCTTATTAGGGATGCTAAGGATTGGTGGAAAGTTATTGAAGACATTAAATTTGTTGAATAAGATACTCTAACATGGGATGAGTTTAAGGATGCTTTTGAAAGACGAAGCAATCCTATGGAAGTATTTTGGGTTCTTAAGCCACTTGGCGAATAGGCTAAAGCAAAATACATTTGGTTCACTGACACCAATATTGACTTACTTAGTACAATAGAGATCAAACACAAGAAGAATTCTTGTAATCGAAGCTAAAAAACATGTCAGTAAGTCAATACATGATTAATTTCCTACGGCTCGAAAAGTATTATATCATGGATAATAAAGAAAGATTAAGAGCAAAGGGGTTTGTCAATGAACAAATTATGAACTGAAAAAAAAGATCATGAGCGAAAATTGTAAAACCTTGGATGATGCAAATGAATTAGCGCAAGAATTAGAGAGGGAGCAAAAATGAATGGCTGAAAATTCATAAGGAAAAGACAACACAACTAGATGAGCTTGACAAGCTTGGGTGGATAATAGGGGACACATTAGGAGGGTAGATAGGAAAGAACATCACAGAGATATTTGTGTGAAACCTTATGAACCTCGCGATGCCCAACCTCAACAACAATAAGATAGGGAACCATATCCATATTGTCAGAGATTCCATTTAGGAGAGTGTCATCGTAAGGCAGGACTTGCATCCACTATGAAAAATATAGACACTACATTAAGGATTGTCCAGAATTGAAAAGATGCGGCAATGACCAACGAGTAGTGGGAAGCACAACTACCTTAGTGTAGGGCAGAGAGTATATTTTGGGAGCTGATCTAGATCGTCTTGAAGATGATTTTTACAAGGTAATATTTCCAAATATTTTTAGCAATACCATTATTTATATGTAAATTCAGGAGGTTATAATATAATATCCATATATTTCAATTGGTTGGTTATCACTTTTAAGGCCTTCTATTGGACTCCGGAGCTCAACAAAAACACTAGGGAAGACCGTATACAAACTCTATAGTATTTTTTCCTTTTCTTTTTATCTTATTTTCTCCTATACATCTTGAAAACCTAATCGTCAAAAAATGAGATTTAAAGTCAAAATTTCTTCCTCTTCTCCTTTCTTTCTTTTTCTCATTTTTTTCTCTTATTTTCACATATAAGGGTGCATCTAGGAGAGACATAACATGATCGATATCTGCAAGATGAAAGAGAAGAAGGTTCATCCCGAAGAAACGATAAGAACATCTAAGAGAAGGAGGAGAAGAAGAAAGTTCGATCATCATTAACTTATGTAGGGAATCAAAATTTCTCTTTTCTTGATCAATATATGATTAGATAATTAATTTCTATTGTTTATGTAACTAGGAATAGTCTTTTAATTATATTCATAGAAGTTTGAAACTATGATTATAATAGAACTTTACGCCCAAATTTTATACCCAATATTTTAATTAATTTCTAGATGAATTTCACATGTCCAAAAGATGACATGTGATATATCAACAGATAGGTATCAAAGTCTAATTTCTATAAACACCATCATCTGTAGGATTTGGAATGGCACCAAG
>LTAE01006488.1:0-25227 GCA_001647135.1 Pontederia paniculata
CACCACCTGTGGTCGATCGATCTTGACCTTGTCCACCGTCTTCAACTGCGCTGGTCGTTCGCCGATTGCACCTCAATCTGCCCGGACGCCCACTCCTGGGATTGAAGACATCCGTCAAGCCTCCTTGGTCGTCCGCCACCACCTATGGCCGACCTGCTTGAGACTGTGCCATCTTCCCTCTTCAACTGCTCTGGTCGCCCGCTGATTGCACCTCAATCACCTCGGACGTCCACTTTTGGCATTGAAGATTTGTCAGGATCCTTCGGTCATCCACGACACCTTCGGTTGACTAACTTGACCAGTGTCATTACCTTTGACACATATGTGGTCGCCCACTGATAACTCATGAATCCATTGGGCGTCCGTAGCTTCCCCTCGTGGATACTTCGGGTGTCCGCTCATTTCACACAGAGATCCTCGGGCGTCTGCTCCCTCCTCTGTCAGTACTTTGGCCGTCCGCTTACTTCATAATGAGATCCTCGAACGTCCGTCAAAGCTTCCTCTAACAGGTCCGGACGTGTGCTCATTCCCTCTTGAAACTTCGGACGTCCATTATCTTCTCTTGACATTCTCCGGACGTCTATTGACACCTCGCCAAATTCCTTGGACGTCCATTCCTTCTACTATCAGATATCCTAGTCGACCGCTGTTCTGTCTCCTTAGACTTCGGACGACCTCTGACATTCAACCGGTCGTCCACCAATCCTGTGGTCGTCCAATTTTTAGCTTTCATTAGTCTTTGACAAACTCCTGGACACCCGTTTGTCTTCTCACCAAGACCTTGTACGTCCTTTGTCTTCACCTGATGTCAATCGATCGTCCGCACTTCATCTGCGGTCGACCACTCTCATGTCTGTTGTCTGCCTTGGTCGTCCGCTGCTTCTACACTTAGAACCTTCGGACGTCCACTCCAGCCTTGGCAATCTTTTGGTCGTCCACTGTCTCCACCCTGAGCCCTTTGGACGTCCATTGCCTTCTTCCTCAGATCTTCGGTCGTCCGCACTTCAACCTCGGACGACCTCTCCTCTGCTTTGCCAAGACCTTTCTTCGACTAAGTCTTCACTGGGCGTCCACTTCTCCTTGGACCGACCGTTCTCCATCCTTTGGTTATAAAGGTGATGTCTTCGATCGCCCATTCTCATCATCGGGTGACCTCTCATGTTAAGCTCATTTCTTCGGTCGTCCCCTTTATATCTTTGGTCGACCGTTCATCGTTTGCTCCTCCTTATAAGCATTCTTCTTCAATATTGATCGACCACTCCATATGTTTAGGACGACCTCTGTACACATAGAGTTCCTCTGATAAGTATCTTGTGTACATAGGTCGTCGTCCATTCCTTTAGCTTCGGTCGACCTTTCATTTTTTGAACTTGAATATCATGTTTCAAAAATTAGCTCAACAAGTTCATCAGTTTTACACTAAGTTCGCTTACAAATTTGTGATCATCAAAATAATCTCGGGATCCTAGATTCGACAATAGTCACATCTTACAATTTTTTTCTTCCACATATGATACAATAACCATAACATAAACATATACATGACGTACATATCCAAAAGTATTGTAAATACATAAATCTTTTATTTATGCAGGATTCATTTTATGTGCAAAATAGCATCATGAGCATCAACCACCACCCATCATCTCTTAGCTTGCAGGATCCAAGTACAGGAAAAAAATAGGATATTTCTCCCATGAGCAAAAACTCGTATGTAAGGCCAATAAACAAAGTTAAATGCATATAATGAAATTTAAAATTCTCAAATGTCAATTGCACGTAACGTATTATTTGTAAAAGAACATAAGGCAAAATCTTAAACATGTTCAATCCATACACATGAAAATTCATAATCCACCATTTCTCTTTTAGGAAAACACATAAAACTTCATAATCAAACATATAAAATTGTATCTCATATTCACATATTTTCTTTCTATTTATTATCTTTCTTATCATATTCACCGTTGGTACTGCGGTATCATATCACATATCAATGCACCATAGGTCTCTCTTTGGACCATTGCCCTGTAGGGCTTGCTCATTTGAGCCACATAATGATTCCATTACTTTGGAATCCCGATAGATGAATTCTAGAGGTGACCCCCATAGATTATTTCGTGTGGCACTTAGTTTCAATCCTACCGTTATTGTGTCACATAATCTTTCATTTATTAGTTTCGTTGAAGCACATAAGGTCACATGATACACACTTAAATTCAAAGTCTACACACAAAGCACATAAAAGCAGAATTGATCAGAAATATGCATCAAACTTCAATATTCACAACTAATCAAATATGTAACCTTTCATGATATCCATTTATTGTAACATTTGATCAATACAAATGGAAATCAAACTAAGATGCATAGCTTGTTCTTATCAACTCATGGCAATTTCTACTCTCAAAATGATTCATTTGAAAAGTAAGTATTCATATGACAAATAATCCAAAATTATCATAATTTATCATGAAGCAGATAATTAACATAAATTAAGATAACTGATTGACCAACTTAGCCAACTACACTTCCTGGCAGACTGATACACAGTAAAAGTTCTATTTTTAATTTTCACTACATAAGTCCAAGTACCATGAAATAAATTTTGTTTGAAAGTAGACTCGGAAAAATTTAACATATATTAATTTCAGATTTTTCTACCTTATGAATTATTTACATAAATTTTTCGTAATTACAGGTAATCTAGTGTTCAAGTTGTAATTCTGAAAACTAACAGGTATTACTTATATACCTCATAACTCACTCTAGACAATGATTTTAGGTTAATTCTACTTGAGTTGGAACCCTAGTTATGTAAAGTTTTAGACCTATAAGTTTCACATTTTATTTTTGTGTACATAGTTTATGGTCAAATTTTCAATTAGGTCTCAGCCAGCTAGACATATATTCACAAATTAATGCATAACTCTCTAAATACACTTTATTTTGAGAAAATTTTTTCTTCAGTTGAAACTAGACTTCTAGAGAGTCAATTCAGAAAAGTATCATAATTTTTAGGCATTATAAGATTTATTACTCATATGATCAACATTCAGCTTCCTAAATTACACCTAAACAATGTTCTACACATTAATTTCATAAGCATATATCATTTAATTTAATTTTCTATAAATCCAAATCAGATAATTTCTCAACTTTAAACTTCATATTCAGAAGTTTAAATCATAAAAAACTAAAATTAAATAGATCCACCCATACATACCTTGAGCTTATTTAATTATATGTTGAATTGTTCTTCACCTTAACTCCAAATTCACTAGCTCTATTTTCTTTCTCCTTCTTGGGTACTCACGGATGGTTCAAAGCAACCAGATCAAATTGTTCTTCTTTTTCCTTTTTACGGCCATGATCACATTTTTATATTACCATGGGAATACTAAGTCGGTTAATACCTTTAGATAAGGTTAAAATGTAGGAGTAAAAGGGATTGGTTAAGCATTTGACTAAAAATAAACAATCAATGTGAACATACATGGCTGTGTATGGCTTCTGTCGGTAAGGTGTGGTGTATAAAAAAAACATATTATTGATTACTTACATGGATTAGTCTAATACTTATTAAACCAACAACTTAAGCCTACATAATTCTTGATTAATTAAACTAATCAAAAATACAAATTTGACAACATAAGTAATTTTTTTTACCTTGGTTACTTAAAGAAAAATTAACTCAATTCAATTCCTAATTAAAATAATAACCCAAATACATATAAGATACTATAATTACCTTAAACTTAATTCCAACTACAGCAATTAAATTCTTAATTATGTTAATCATTTAATAGGTTATTATTTAGGATATTACATTATGAAAAGAAGTTGCATGACTCACTAAGGAGGGACGAATTTGTGGTTTAGGTAGATTGATTCGCAATTGAATGCTTCTTATGTCACTAGTTGTTCGTGCAATTTCAGTTGTTACATCGCTCCTATGACTATGAGTGAGTTGAGGAATCTTGTGGGAGAGATCGTGGATGTTAGGATTAGGTCACTATTGTTAGAGATCTTGAGTTTGATTTGCATTCAATCTACTCATCGCACTCCTTCATCTGATGATTAGTGTTTGATCAGAAGATTAAACTTTGTTGGATTATGAATTTAACATTTAAATTTTATTATTTAATTTATTGCGAATGGATGTGATGATAATATGTATTGTATGTAAAATTTTATGTACAAAATAGTTAACTCTTTCTAATTTATGTTTAATGACGACCTATATTTTTTAAAAAATAAAATTAATTCAATTAATTATGATAGATGATGATTCGCCAACGGCTTAGTGATGAATTTATTCGATAATTAATGGTAAGTCTGTGAAGAACCTCTGACAGATTAATGACGATTTAACGACATATTAGTGATGACTTGCTGACGAATTATTGATAATATGACGTCATTGTTTTAAAAAAATGTAAAAAATAACAAAAGTTTAGCGACAAATTCATGTCGTCTAAGCAATAAATTACGAGTGACTTAGCAACGGTAAATAATTATCGCTAATAATGATTATTATTATTTAATGATATTATTCTTTTATCGTTAGATCTGTCGCTACGCCGTCGCGAAATTATTTAGTGACCAAAATAGATTATTGTAGTGATATGCAATAACAATACTTCATATCACAATTTTCTTTTATCACATATATGGTTTTAAATAGTAGAAGTGATTTAAGTTTTGAATTGGATGGACTCGAATCTCAAAAAGGGTGCTATTCTCCTTGAAATAGCTTAATTAGATGCTAAGTATCGATAGAAATAAAAAGAAATATTGCATTTCATTTACTTATGGCTAAATACTATATATGTCTTAACATATACAGTGGACTTTTTCTATACCATATCAGTGAATTTATGTGTCCACATTTACCTTAAATTAATATGTTTATCTTAATCTTCATGTCACAGCAACTCCAGTGTCTCATTCATAGATACATGTCATTGCTGCTAACCTTATTTCTATTGTCGAGATTTGGTGAGGATCAGTGCAAGATTTTTATTCTTCAAAAAATATTATGATAAAGAAACTAAGCACCTTGAAGGGGGAAAATAATTAATCGCCTACAAATTAATGTCCAAAAGATTTAATTTTTCCCTTTTTGCTGCGGGAAGAACCTTAACTGGTGATTTGTTGTGTCTCATGATAAGCTAATGAAACTGACTGATAAGCTCATTTGCTAAACTAGCAATATTTGATATAAATTAAATAAATAAACAATGACAAAACCTTTACAGCTTAGTAGCTCCCAAAATACAAGTTGAAGACCACAACTCTTTTTTTTGGAAAATTGTTTAATTTGATCGTGCAATTAACTTATATTAGTCCTCCCACTTTTTTAAATTATTATCATCATATAAATATTTTCCATCTCATTTGAATCCTCCTCCTCTCTCATATATTCTTTCTCTTTCTCCCTTTCAAATGTTTGGGGGCGATTCTTAGTAGGAGGATGGAGAGTATCACCACCTTCCTTAGTAAGGAGATAATCCTCCCCCTCCTAAGAAGGGCGATAATGTCATTGGCTCATTGCCCTCTTGAAGAGGGTGGTGGTTTTCCCTCCCCGTGAGGGAATCTGATTCATGCCATCTTGAGATGGAGAGAATATAATAAATTTTTAATGAGTATATATGATTTTGATTAGGTATTAAATGAATCAAATCTAATAAGACTCAGTCTGGTTGCTCGACCCAATAAACATTCTTATGATTGTCTCAAGTTTATTTTAAAATATTTAATCAATTATTTTCGAAACATATTATAAAAATATGCATAACAGATCTTTTATATAAAAATATACTATTAAGATATTTACAAATAAAAACTAGAATACTTCTATCACTTGCATTCAAAATAAATGTATATGTAATTTGTACTAGTTACCTGAGTTCAATCAAACTATCTAAAGTCATTAGCATATGATAACTAATTCTAGAGGATATGTAAAATATTAAATGGTAAATCTCATGCAATGATATATTTGATGTTTGAACTTAGAATACTAGTTCCACTATCACAATCTTTTATCTCATTTCGCTTACCAATTAAGTCAACTCTCATTGCTAATTATATATTTATCATTTACTAACTCTGTGAATTTTCATTGGCAACTATTTATTGTTACTATGAATACTTTATTTATCCAAATGTGTAATTTTTTTCTTCACAATTGAAAATTAATGAAAATATGAAGCATAAACCATCTCAAAGCATACCTCATGTACAGGTGTCTTCCTCCAAGTGCTTTTTGCAAATATGCTTCGGGGGTTCATATGTTGCTGTTGAGAAATACGAAGAACAGAAGTAGAAAGATCACAAGAGACACAGAAAAACACACACAAATTTTACGTGGTTCGGAGATGGATCTCTTACGTCCACGGCCGTCGCAGAGAGTTTTTCACTATGTTAATGTTCAAAACCACCAGATACATAACCGCTCCATAAAAACAAGATATATATGATGGAGCTAGGGCAACCGCCCACAAAATGGAGAAAATACATATATACCCCTAAAAAATTTTCTCGGGGGCTCCGCCCCCCAACCCCGCCTTCCGGGCAGGGGGGCGCTGCCCCCCTGCAACCCCCCGCCAACTCACCGCCGAGTTGGATCGGCGCCAGTAGGGATTGGATGATCACTTTCCATCTGCTATCTTCAACAATCTCCCACTTTGAGACTTGATCATTGCATGAACTCTGGGAAGATCACTTGTAACATACACAGCTCTGGACGGCTCCTCCTTTCAACTAGCATCGGAGGCAAACCAGCATAGAAAACAATCAACGACGGCTATGTTTGTCATTTTTGGAGCATGAAAACTTTTTACAAATCGAAAACTTTCATAATCGTCATAGTTGTCGTTAATGATTTTCTATATTGCAATATTGATTAGTAGGCATCATACGGGAACTTCTATAGTTACACATGACAGAATATAATTTAGTTTGAGTGGCGAGCATAATATTCCAGTAGTGACTATTCTGGATTCATCCTTGAAAAATTCTATGCCAAATTTACATTTGCTAGCTTGAACCAACAAAATTATGATATTTGACGTACTTATGCAACAACATTTAGTACATACTAATTAATTAGCTAAGTTAAATAGACTCTTAAATTGCACAAATATTTTAAAATGAGACCATTGTGTCACGCGCTTATATTTTCCTAAGTGCGTGCGGTCTTAGTCATTTACACCAAGAAATTAAGTCAGCCTAGAAAATATGTCCAAAACATCGATGTTCTGTCCAAAGCGTCAATGCTTTGCCCCAAAACGTTCCTTCAATGACAATGCAGAATTTAACACCAAGAGATGAAGAAAGGAAGTAATTTCATTGCAATAATATAGTTACAATACAACTAAGACATAAACCAGCCTTAGCACACTCTATGGCATGTAATACAAAAATCCTGGTGATCCCTCTGCCTCCTCCTTGGCTGCTTCAACAACTCCCTTGGCTGCTGCCCTCACAATACATTGGCCTCCCATATATATAAGCCTACAAGGTAGTTATAGAAACCACACATACATGTAACTACCCATTGCAACTGCCCAATGACTGTCAAAGACCCCTCTTTGACTTATAATTTCTTCCTAAAACCCCCTAACCGCCGCTACAACTGCCCCGCATCAGTTCTGCACGTCAGTCCCTGTTCCAGCTGAACACCTCCGCACGCATGGGCGCACCCATGAATTTCCCTAGGCGCGTGCATGGTTTTCCTGGGCATGCATCAACGCACGCCCAGCGACTGCCCCGCCGCTGCTCCTCTGCGTCCCAGCAATGTCGTCTTGGCTACAACATGGCTTAACCTTCACAAGAGAATAACCATCTCTTGTTCCTTTGGAGAGCCTCCTCCAATTCCACTTCCTTGATACTTCACCGCATCAACTTTTCTGCAACACCGCAGAACCTTTCTTTCCTCCGCCAAAACACATCGGCTACCTTCTGCAACTCCGCAGACCTTGTCAACTTTTATTGTCATTGACTTCTCCATACCATCAACCTTTTCCTTGGTCAATCTATTCCCGATCGACCTTGAACATTGCTTTGTTTCGAAACCTAACGTCCAACCTTGTCTTCAACACCGAAGATCTTTCCTTCCTTTGTCTTCAACACCGAAGACCTTTCAGACATTCAAGGACATTGTCGTGTCCATGACCCCTTCCTACCTCCTGTGGCACGCTGTCTGCTTCATGCTACACCCAATCTTCCCAAACTCTTAGTTTGAATCATTGCCCCTGTCGGAGCTATCCTGGAGACAAAGTCGCATGCCTCCCAAACGCCGCACTGGTGTTGCGTCCTCCTCTTCGGTGGCCACAATAGTGTTTCCTTGGCTTTCCCACAATCCCTCTTGTAATGGGGTCAGTCACACTTGAAGCACTCCAATTTTCATGGCTTGCCACCTCTCTCCTGCTTGGCCTTACCCTTGGCCTCGCCGTCATGGGGAGGTTTTTCTCCCCATTGAACTATTTGTCCGCCGATTTCCCTTTGATGTCTTTCTCAAAATCCATCAATTTCTCGGCATGGATGATTGCCTCCGACAAGGTATTCACGTCCCTTGCCTGGATCTCTCTTGCTGCCCAACCTTGTAAGCCGTCCATGAAATAGAACAGTTGGGCTCCCTGGGGTAAGTCGCCAACTTCTAGCAACGTTGCATGAAACTCAGCGATGTATTCGTTGATTCCGCCAACTTGTTTCAACCCCCGCAACCTTTTCATGGCTAACGTCCAAGCATTAGTCGGATAGAACTCCTTCTTAAGTTCAGCCTTGAACTTTTCCCAAGTCACAATCAGCAATTCCACTCGAGTTTCGGCTTCGCGTTGGCTCCACCACAACGCAACATCCTTCTCCAAATAGTGCACCGCTATCTGAATTTTCGAGGCATCATCCTCCACGTTCATGTCATTGAATCCAGTTTCAAGTCTCCACATGAACTCAAATACCTTGGCAACTCATGCCCCTCCATACTTTGTCGGTTTTGTCCTGACAAACTTCTTTGGCATTCTCATATTCTGAGCAACGCCGCCCACACCACCATGTGCCTTTAGCACTAGGATTTCTGCTTCCAGCAGTTGAATCCTCTCCCGGTGTTGTGCCTCCATGCGAGTCAACATTTCGTTGGTCGCCCGCAATGCATTACTGTTCTCCTCCAGAGATTCCACGCATTTGGAAAGATCACCATAACTTTCCAAGTGTTCCTCCAGTGCAACTGGGCGTTCCACCAAATCCTGGTGCACCATGCCTTGCAATGCCTCATCCAAAGACGAAGCATTCACTGTTGTCCATGACTCGGATACTCCCTTCTTCTTCCCCTTTCGACCATGCCTTAACCCGACATCATCTCCTGATTCGGCCATGAAGGAATTCTGGGCTCTGATACCAAATGTCACGCGCTTATATTTTCCTAAGTGTGTGCGACATTAGTCCTTTACACCAAGAAACTAAGTCAGCCTAGAAAACTTGTCCAAAACATAGACGTTCTGTCCAAAGCGTCAATGTTTTACCCCAAAATGTTCCTTCAATGACAATGTGGAATTTAACACCAAGAGATGGGGAAAGGAAGTAATTTCATTGCAATAATATAGTTACAATACAACTAAGACATAAACCAATCTTAGCACACTCTCTGGCCTGTAATACAAAAATCTTGGAGATCCCTCTGCCTCCTCCTTGGCTGCTTCCACAACTCCCCTAGCTGCTGCCCTCACAATACATTGGCCTCCCATATATATAAGCCTACAAGGTAGTTATAGAAATCACACATACATGTAACTACCCATTACAACTGCCCAGTGACTTTCAAAGATCCCTATTTGACTTACAATTTCTTCCTAAAAACCCCCTAACTGCCGCTGCAACTGACTTGCATCAGTTCTGCACGTCAGTCTCTGTTCTAGCTGAACACCTCCGCACGCATGGGCGCGCCCATGAATTTCCTTGGGCGCGCGCACGGTTTTCCTGGGCATGCATCAACGCACGCCCAGCAAATGCCGAGCCGCTGCTCCTCTACGTCTTGTTGCCTGCCAATCGGTGGCTCATGAAAACATCAATATTTTCATGGGCGCGCACATGGATTTCCTGGGCGCGCGTCGACGCACGCCCCTGCACTGCAGCTCCTCTGCAGCTCCTCTACCGCTCCGCTTCCCTGTGCCACACACCGGGCACGCCTATGATTTCCATGCCATTTTCATGCTGCAACCGTCCAAGACCACCTTAGCCACGCCCCCATGAGCTTTGAACCATTTCCACAGGCGCGCCCACAGAATCATCAACGCACGCTCGGGCATCAGTGCATTTCCATCAATGCACTGCCTTGACTCCGCTCCGCATGGGCGACATTCCTAGTCATGCATGTTCACCTAAGCATTGCATTGCAAATCATCAATGCACGCATGGGCCACGATGTTAGAGCGTTACAATTGGGAGTATTGTACGCCATGTCATGTGTTATGCATTGAGTGCACATCAATGGCGTACACATTGTGGACTACATATATTGAGCACAGTGTGAGCATTTTATATGCATTTCACCATTTTGAAATTTATCTTTTTCTCTGATAGTTCATATATGTGAAAACAAAGTCCTATCATTTGAAAATACATGTTTACATAAAAAAGAAGCTACCAATTTTGAGTTGGCTCAACTAATTGATACATTGGACCCAGAATAAGGGGAGGTTATATGGTCTAAGTTCGCAAGCACAATTATCAGAAAAAGATAGTTTTAATGCTCTGGTCTTGAATTAAATAATTACTTAGACAAAAAGAACTTTCACATAGTAAAAAAAAAGAATTTTTAAATAATCGTTTAACAATTAACTTGTCTGTTGATGAACAACTCAAACAAAGAGATGAATTATAAAATAACGACTTATCTAATCATGTCAAAAAATGCAATAGGAGATTCAACAACAGTTGCAAAAATAGATGAACAAGTTTGGCTAGTGCAAAATGATAAGATAAATGATATGTGAGAAGATGATAATAAAGACAATGAGTTGCAAAATTATTTATAAAAGTTTAATTTATTTCTTTATTTGTTCATGTATTTATCATGAATGTACAATCTCTCTTAAATAGAGACAAATTTTTGTGTCCGTCTCAACTTGAAACGGACTTAAAATCTCTCTTAAGTTGAGACGGACACATCTCAATTTAAGACGAACGTTATTTTTACATTTTGAATTGCAATGAGCGTTTTTCGAATGTCCTCCGAAGTCATTCTGGCTCAAATAATTATTCACGATATAAAATTTGTCGCATATTAAATACATTATTTCTTATAGTGATAGTACGAATTTTGAACTTGGAGAGACGACGGCTGACGCAATTTTCTTTGTCCACCTTCAAGAAAAAAAAAGAATTGCCAATTATTTTTTAATTTCATATGTTTGATAGTAAGAAGATTATTCAATAAAAATGATAATGATTGTCCTCCATTGGAAGAAGATTTTGGTTGAACTATTTTCTCTTCGAAATCAATTTCCTAATTTCAACCATTTCGTTTTTATTTGATAAATAAAAAAGATAATCGTTTCATAGTGTTTATCTTATTTTATTAGTTAAGCACTATTAAGAAAAACAAAGTAAAATACTTTCATTTTTCTGGCATGTTTTATTGAAAAAGAAACATAAAGGAGAACTGGTATGTTATGTTTCATTTTACGTGATACGAATTTATAAATTCGTTTCTTATTTATGTATTAGAGAGACTGTACACGTGATAGCAATTGTAGTGAAAATTGTGTCTTCACAGACCACATTAAATCGATATCTGACCCAACAAAAAAAAAATATTTTCTTCATATTTATTGTATTTATGCATAATTGCCTGCCTTTGACGTGTAGCAACTAAAGTTCTTTTGCTATTTGTCTCTTGTAATAATATATTTGTCGAGATTTGGTATATTTCGTCAAACTCGAAATCCAAATAATTTTGCGTATCTAGTGGATTTTATGGGTGCACGTGCACCCACTAAAATTGCGTACAAATTATATATAGTGATGGCTTTTACAAATCTCCATTGCTTGGTTTGATGGTTAGTGCGTCTTTAAGTTCTTTTATAGTAGACCAAGGTTCGAATCCTCCTTATATCATAATTTTTATATATATTTAATACTATCATCATCTAGTGACTGTCCTTCTCAATTTCTGTCAATATGATGCATTTTTTTATCCAAACAATATTGATATGATCAATTTTTTTCAAATAAATTATTAGTAATTTTAAAATAAATCGGTAATCATGCATCTTATGTTTAAAAAAATTACTTATGTTATTTAATTATAAGGGATTAAGTATTGATAAAATTATTTTATCAAATAAATTAATGTATTGAAAACCAATGAAAAATTATAGTATTATAATTTTTTATATTTTTTCCTTGAGCTCATATCAAAATTTGCCATATATTTTTAGTTTAGCACATTTCCTCTTTTTATTTTTAGTATGAGCAATTAATAACATCATTTTCAAATAGAATATTATTATTATTCACATTAATAATATATATTAAATGTCATTTTCAGTTTATCTCATTTTGAGAAATAGTGTTGCAGTATAGAAAATCATCGACGATCATTTTCTTATTATTTTTTTAGTTTTAATAATTTATGAAAAAAATTTCATAGAACTTAATCAATAATTTTTTCATTAGTAGAAATATTAGAGAAGATAAAAAAATAATATATAAAATATATTTCACATAATCTCATTAATTCGTTTCACCTATAATACAATGTGCACCTACAGATGATTTGCTAGCTCCGTCGTTGTGCACCTATTCCTGCAACTAACATTCTTATGCTTCATTATTTCAAGCTTCTATAATTGGTTGTCCACTATTTGATGAATAGTTTGGTGGATATAAAGTGTTGAAGGTTCACTTTCAAAATGATATTTTTTTAAGTTTGAACATGTATCCTTCTTTTATGGAAATTCAAGCAATCTTTTCATTGAAGGTGTTAGCAAGATTGATATAAACAAATAAGTTTATGACATAAAGCTAACGTTTAAGATCATCTTTTAAACAATTCTTTATATGTTAAATTTTTTTTGTTGAAACTTTTATCCATTTTAATTTATTTTAGTTAGCTAGGATAATAATGTTTGATACTAAGGTGGTAATAAAAAAAAGGAAAAAAGGCTAACTTTTGGGCTTTGGATGCTACTTAGCTGGAAAGCATGCAATGACCTGCTCCCGAAGCAAAAGGAGTACTGCTCATGAAGTTAAGGAATTGAACTTGCATAAAAGTACTTGTTTGTCTGCCTTTGGAAAAAGCAAATTAATCTGCACGCGATTAATACAAGAAAAAAAAAACGCAAATTTGCATGCAAAGTTAGAATCTGCTGCATCGATCTTTCATGCAAGTTTCATACAGGTAGCAGGCTGCTCGTCGTGATTATTCCTAGTCTCACCGAGCTGTCTTCCCTGGCCGGTTTGCTTCAGCTATTGAATGGCCTCTAGGATTAAGCACATCCAAGGAAGAACAAGGAATCCTTCAACTAGACCTTGTACTTGAGCTGCAATCCAAACGAAACCCCTCGTCGGAATCTTCCTCCTCATCAAACAATTCCCATCGTCTGATCAGTACTAATACATGTGTCTGGCGCCCACCATGCTGACATGAACAAGAGAGAGAGGGAGAGAGAGAGAGAGAGAGAGAGAGAGAGAGAGAGAGAGGTAGGAGAGAGAAAGAAGGAGGCTGCTGCATGTTTGATCGAAATGGGCGGCGAGATCGTCTTCTTTGATGTAGAAACAACGGTTCCGACGGCGGAAGGGCAAAGATTCTGGTTGTTGGAGTTCGGAGCGATACTTGTTTGCCCGAGAAAGCTCACGGAGGTGGACAGCTACTGCACGCTGATCAGGCCGCCGGACCTCTCCGTGGTTGCACCCAAGCGGTTCAGCGGGATCACCCGTGACGCGGTCGCCGCCGCTCCGGCGTTCGAAGAGGTTGCCGATAGGATCTTCGAAATTATGAACGGTAATCAACTACCTCTACAATGTCACCTTTTAATTGTGAACTACATATTTTCTTCTCAATAGAGTTCCGAGACCTGAAATAACATATATTGCTATGTTCTTTGCAGGAAGGGTATGGGCAGGACATAACATACAAAGATTTGACTGCCATCGGATGAAGGAAGCGTTCGCGGACATCGGCCGGCCTCCGCCGGAGCCTATCGGAATGATTGACTCCTTAACCGTCCTTACACAGGGTTTTGGTAGGAGAGCAGGTGATCTCAAGGTACTACACATTTCTTACTTGTTGCATGCAGGTTCTAGTGTTCTACCTGATCAAGCGCGCCTGTAATATTACAGTGATAAAGATCGATGTTAACTAAAATAACTGTAACTTGGCATATGTCAGATGGCGACTTTGGCTTCATATTTTGGGTTGGGACGTCAAAAACACAGGTAAAGTTTTACATCAACTTTTTTTTCCACAATTAGTTAAGGTAACTTTTTACAGACAGGTCGAGCTTCCAAGATATTACATTTCATTCTTGTTGCTAATTTGCAGAAGCCTTGAAGACGTCCGCATGAACTTGGAGGTCCTGAAGCATTGCGCTACAGTACTGCTCCTGGTATGTTAGCAACTTAGTCAATGGAACTAATTAATCAACACATCAAATCCAAGTATAAGATTTTAACAGTAGTTAACTTATGGTCATGATCACGAACTCTCACACGTTATATATAATATATATATATATATATATATATATATATGGCAGGAATCCACCCTTCCGGAGGTGCTTCCAAATAGAAGCCTGGGAAATCTGGGCATGATAACAAGAAGCAGGGCGGCCAGTAATGGGAGGTCATGCGGCGACGAAGCCAGCCGTAAAACTTCTCCCTCTCCTCTTGGAATCCACAGAGCAGCTTCTTGTAATAAGAAGAACAGAATTGGCAAGGTAATGAAATTTGAGAGAGATCTCTTTCTTCTGTGGGAATGGCAACTAACATATATATTATCTTCAACATATGCACTTTTAGGTGATGGAAAGAACAAAGGAAATACTGCAAAAAGTGCTCAAGCAACAAAAAGTCTGAACAGTCTTCTTCTGAGGCACAATATTGAGATGAACAGCAAGACGCCTTGTCAGTTCATCATGGGGTAGTTGATGAAAGAAGAGATTTCCTTTTAACTAACCACTACAGGGAGCTGCACATTGGTAGTCATTTTTGGACAATGTGCATACTCAACTAATTGCAGATGTGTTGAAGTTGATACAATAAATGAATCATAGGTCATCAGTAGCATGCATGGATTCTTTCAACATAAAGAATTTAAGGAGCCATTAATTTCTCCTTGTAGTATTCTTGTATCTCAATCTATTATATATATTATGAATTTATGATACTACAAGTTTCAATAGCTTGTTGTGAGAATGGTAGAAGAATTAATGTATGTGTTGTGATATTTATTTTCTTTTATCATACTAGATAGGAAAAAATGGAGGGTTAAGTAGGGAGCAACATGTTACCTACATTTTTAATCATAGGATCCATAATGTATTGTGGATAAATTTAAGAGAGAGAAAAAAATAGAAGAGAAAAAATCTAATCTCCATCATAAATTTAATATCCTATAATTGAAGATGTAGATAACATGATGCTCTCTATTTAACGAGGGAGTATTCTTATATTTCTATACCAAATATTAGAGCTTCAGGTCTGATATTACGGTAACCTCAAGTAAATAAGACATATAATGCTGGCAAAAGAACACATAAATGTTGCATTGTTTGAACTTCTTTTGGGATATATATGATAAAGGACGAGTATCACATCTACGAGACTCAAGTATGCGATGCATATATGCAGCATAAGAAAAATAAACAATTGATTTTCACAACCTGACATCTTCGCTTCAGTAGTCATTATTAGGGACGTTCACGGATCGGGTTTGACCCCATCCGATCCCAAATACGATTCAGTCTGATTATTTTTATTCGAATTGGATTAAGCTGAATTGATGACAAATTATTTATCGTATCTGATTCAACTCGATTTTCATTGGGTCAGATTGGGTCATTATTATCCAAATTAATTTTTTCATATATTTTAATTATTTGTTTATAATATTTGACACTAACTATATTTTAAAAAAGAAAGAAACATATTTTTCAAAGATTTATAATATTTTTAAAGGATATAAATAATATATTTTAATTTTAAAGTAATTATAAAATTTTTATCAAAAAATAGTTCAAATTTAATAAAAAATATATAAAAAATTGGAATCGAGTTTGGTCGAATTGATCGAGTTCGAAAAATTAAAATCTATATTCAACACATTGGTGATCCGGTCCGGTTATGATTAGGTTGGTTCAAGTTCGACCCGATTCAATTGAAATTGAATCGATTTGGATTGTCGAATTTATCGGGTCGATCAGACCCGATGAATACCCCTAAGAATTACACTATCGAAATTGGGAAATTAATTCTCGTAAGCTGCCTCAATATTTTTAAATAGAGGTTAAAGAATGTGTAACACACCTTTAATGCAATGCATCATAAAATAATGATACTTTCTATAAAAAAGAAATATGAACACCACTGAATGTGCTCCACATTCCCCTTTTTTTCTTTTAAATATGTAGCATAAAATGTATTAATTAGAACATCTGTTAATCCCTCTTGATTAGCTATTTGCGATATGATAATGTAGGCACCATATTTCATATACTAAACAACTCTTCGACCGGAATTTTCAGGGCAATGATACCTCTCAATCGGCTAGTTGTGACATAAATACCAAAAGATTTGTAGCCGAAAAAAGATACAAAATTGATGTTCCGAGTAAAATCTTGTGGCTGATATCAACTAGTCTTCATGGCTCAAAACAGTGGCTAACAATTTTCAACATGTTGCTGGAATTTGTAAATCTATTCACAAACACTTGGACATTTTGCTAAAAACGGCAGAACTCTCAGGTCCTTTATGCAAAACTTTTATTGGCACAAGTAAAATAACAAATGAATCAATATAAATTTCATCATCATACGATCTTGACAAGTACTGTTATGATAGGATGTTAATCTCTGCTGGTCAGAATAGACACCTTGTAGACACAACCTTTACAACCTCAAGATGAAACTAAAATCCAATGCAAAATTGTGATAAAGATTCTTTTGATTGCTCCATCTCCGTTGGTTACATGAACTCAAGCAGATCAATAGCTTGGCGATGAAAGCTCGAGGTGCATAACTCCAAATGTATACAAAAATCTTCGAATCTACAATGTCTTATCTACTTGCTGATGCAGCTTCAATGGCAGTACCCAATGGCCATGCTGCTTCGACCAAGGCATCACCGTAGCGCACCTGTTTTACCAGTGTGATCTCTTGATACGGGTCCAAACCTGAGATTGAAAGAATGATATGGCATAACTAACAACAGTTTAATTGATGTAAAGAGCTTCATAACAGCTTCATTTATCTCAACATACCAAATCCATCTACTAGCAACGTGAACTGATACACGAGATCCATGCAAAGATAAGGAAGATTGCCCTCTTGGACAAGAGGATAGGTGGACCTTGCATCCTCAACATTTAGTTTGCAAGCTCGCTTTGCAGCCTCCTCAAAGTTATTAGGTTTAACCTTTGCAACTGGCAATTTTCCATCCACAAAACCAGCCTGGATAATAGGACATACACAGTAAGAAAGTAGTGGAAGTTAAGAGAACAAGAGAGTTGAGAACAGAATCATACTTCAGCAGCCCTATCAAAGAAAAAGGATGCTACAAACAAGTTTTTCTGCCCATCTCCTCCACCACCATTCCAGATACCACCAAATGTACATTTCATGTGAGTGCATGTAGGTTCGTCAACTTTGAGAGCTTTGACAACATCACTCCTGCATCTGGAAAAGCTAGCACCAGATGGTGAAGCTGATGCTTTGTATTCACTGTCTCCATATTTGTACGACCCTTTCAGTCAACAATAGAAGAAATTATTCAGGAAACAATCATGTAAAATTATCATCCATTTCCATCAAATTGTTGTTAGATTCAAAATCATTAACAATAAAAAAGTTAACAAAAATTTTCTTACAAACCAGAACTGAAAGCAAAAGTGAGTCAAAATCTAATTTTGCATTAAATGATGGTTAGATTTGAAACAGTTAATAAGAAAAAAAATGCAAAAAAAAAGTTTCTTATGAAACAGAACAGTAAAACAAATTGTGTAAAAAACTAATTTGCTACGCCCATGGATAACAATCAACTGATTTGAAGATTGTATTCTCCACTGTTATCAAAACAGCACTAGATGAATAAACTAATATTGATTATTGATTTCTCGACAAGATATAATGGATGATACATAGATTGTTCTGCCTAGTTAGCACATGCAGCTCTACAGGCTCATAGATTGTTCCTATACTCGGAATCTTTCTGTAGTACTGAAATCAGTTTTGTATAGGACTGGATGTCTGTATTTTCGTAGTGAAATCACATTCTTTGGGCCTAGGATAATTTTTATTTTAGGGGCCTAAGATCACTTTTTACACAAAAAAAAGAAGATTGTATCTGATTCTTCAAACTCAGGCACTGGAGGAACTTCATATAAACAAAAACACGGAAGCACACATGTACATACAAATGTCTATTAAATGATTCCTCGACAACGAAATTAACATTCATATGAAGAGGAAATGTCATGCATACCATGATAGCCACTCAAAATGCAATCACTATCACCATCAGAAACCTGAAGAATCTCTGCACGAGCGGCCAGTAAGCCATAATGCAAGTAACTGCAAGGACCGAAAGCTAGTTAGTTGTAGGTTCTCCAAGTGTAGAAATTACTCGATTTTTGCGTAACCTTTTCTGGAGAGTTTTTGCTTAACCTTTTCTAGAGAGTTTTCAATTATCTTCTTAAATGACCACAAGAAGTTACTGAGGGAGTTCTTCGGTAAAGAAGTTAATGAGAGATTTGGATCAACAAAACTTAACAAATAACCCTTCAAAAACAAAAGTTAATGAATATTGCTTGTTTCCATACATAAAAAACAAGTGCCATTTTACTAAAAGTGATTTTGACTATCAACAAGTGGTTGAACCCTAGTAAAAAGGAGGCCTCGTGATTGGATCTCACAAATATCATTGTTGGGAGAAGAGAAATTTTTAACGCTATAATCTTCAAACTAGATTATTCAGGGGATAGTAGCTTTCTGGACACCATGGTTAACACTGAAGAAAAGTGGTTCTGGATACTTGGATTAGTAAAAATACAAAATAAAAGAATACTGCATACAGTGACTTTTGCCAAACCTGTGGACATAGAGGTAATAAGTGGTTCCTTTAAGAAACAATTTCTGGACATATGAATCCTCTCCATCGGAGGGCTTTGGAGCTTTTGCAGCTTCCTCTTCTGAAATGGCATAAGCCATTTGAACAGAACCACCACCAAGATCGACAACTCCAACCGTATTGGAATATACCTTTCCTAGTTTCCCCAAGAGATAGTTGATGGTAACCTATACACAATTACATGAGCAATAAATATATCATAACAGGAACATCTCAATAAATATTTAAAAGGGCAAACTCCATGAGTTAACAGCTCACTAGAGGTAGGAGAGGATAGACACATTTACATATGCATCCCTCCTCCTATTTTCAGAAGATCCAATTTCCAGGCCTAAAACCATGACCGCCTTGGTCAAACTAATTATTGTGACAAGGCATACTATCATCTTATCAATGATATTTGAATGTACAAAATGTTGAGCAGAACATATCTTGCAGGATAACATACAATTATGAAGATAAGTATAAACCTATAAGTTAGTATAAGAAATCAATCAAATAAGACATGTAAGCCACTAAAATTTGTGCTACCAGCTTGATATTAGTAACTATTCTGATGCAAGAGTTTACTTTGCACTTGTTCATATCAAGATCAGGCAATGTGGCTACCAGTCTTCGCACATGACCTCACATTAAGTGGATCCATTATGTTTTAATAGTGAATGTAAAAGATAATTTAGAATAAATAATTGTTGAATAAACTTGAAATTTTGTTTAATCAGTATTATCGAAATGTTACCACAAAGATGCTTCATACTGGAATAAGGAAAGAGACTATTACAAATAACTATTTTCCCATGGAGGATCAATCATGAACACACCGATTTGATGATTCCACATCAGATGCCCAAATATTAAAAACTATTTCCTGGTACAGCTCCTGGCAAAATTAATATTGTTTCCTAACAGTTTTCTAGAAGCTTTATAAAAATGCTGTTTAAAAGCTGCACTGATTGAGTACTTGTTCTCCCTTAACTCTAATGCCACTTTTAGACAGGAAAGCAGTAATGTTACAGAGAAGTTCAACAATGAAGAATACACATGAATTCACACCTATCTTAGCCTAATTTCAAAAAGATAATTTTTAGAAATTTATGATCAGCTATTAAAGGGTTCACTGTGCCCAGAATGCTCCACAGTTGGCAGAGATGGGCATATATGCGTATGAACATGTCATCACCCAGACACCAAATGAGAAACTTAATTGTTGGGCCAAGATTCATTTCTAAGAAAAAAAAATATACATATATATGTGTGTATATATATATATATATACACAAAATCGTACCAAAAGTCATGAGTAATGATTAACACTTTTTTAATTCCTCAAGTTGAAGGGAACATTTCTCCTTGAGCATTTGAGTTCCATTTGACCTCAGGAATATAGTCTGCATTGTGGGCAGATTTTCTTTTAGATATTGACATACTTATGCAATTTATGTTAAGTTAAAAATTAAACATGTTCGCATGTTCAATATATCAAAGATTTGCTCCTCACTTCCCCCTTTCCCGACAATGATTAGTTGCTCTAACTAGAATAGTAAAAAGAGATCGTTTCAGCGAGAGTTCTGGACAGAAAAGCTAAGTATAAATGGTAGATTAAAGAGGGATGATATAAGATCATTAAACGAGAATCATCATCCTATCCACCCCCTACATTTCCTTCTTGCCTCAGGTGCACATCATCTGAAATTTCAGAAACGTCACTAGCATTTAGCAAGAAATAAAAAGTTGTACTATACATAAACAAATAGATGTCTCTGGTCTTTGGCAGGCACTATTTTACTTCTCAATACAATTTAGCAAGAATAACAGTTTGAGTACTATTCATAATGGGGGATCGCATAAGGATTAATTATGGCCCTGAAGGACACGACTCCTACCTCTGACAAAAAAGAGTTCAGAAATCCAAATTATTTTGTGTTCGCAAGAACTTTATTCGCTATTTAGTGTTTGTCTACATGGATTATGGGGATCAAGGAAGAAAGTAATTTCTTGATATAAAATTGAAACAATAGAAGTTTAAAGAACCTACCCATTCATATGCTCCTTCCTGTTTTCCATCTAGAACAGTTACCCACTCTGGCTCGAACTTGAATGAACTTTTCTGCTGAAATAGATCCCTAACCTGTACACATAAAGGTTTGCATGAAAATTGCTCATAATCTATAGGCATAATTTTGACACTATATGTTAAAAGAACTTTTATTTTAAGTACTGCAAAGTATATTTGGTTTGGAATACACTTAAGAATTTATTGCACTAAAATAGCTGGTGGAAACAAAGGAAATTTTACTGATTGCAGAATTTGTTCAGATTTCTCCTGTCCCAAAGCACGTAGGCCTGCTGTTGCCTGTAACAACACACAAAACCACACATGAACAATAGCAAACAATATAGTCTAAATCACATCAATCAAATTTTGGTGCAATATGATTTACCCCAACTTTAACTGGTGTTCTCTCCTGTAATTGCTCTGGAACAACATTTTCAGCTTTCTCCAAGAGAGAAACAAGAGAATTTGCAGCCTCCCGTGGATCATTAGCATGAGCACTCAAACCCGGTTTTATCTAAGCATAATGAGAACAGAATAGCAGCCTTAATTTGGAAAGGAAATGGAACATTTTGCAGGTATGGCTAGATTATTAACAATCAATCTAAAAATTTCCATAAAATTGACCAGCTAGTTAAGAAAGTGTTTGTATGTATAATGAGATGGCATACAATGACATATTTCTACTTTTCATATGGGATGAGACAAAAAAATCAAGTTTATATGCTTCCTCTCAAATTCTTAAACATAATTTCAGAAAATTTAAGAGACTACTCAAGTCATATCCACATTTTTTATCAAACATTTTGTGTGCTTACGTGATGCCAATTGTTCTTTCATAATCATAACCATGTGCAATACTGGAACACAACTTCATAAATCAGATTTCACCGTATCTCTTCCAACCTTTCTCCATATGGCTGATTTAAGGTTATTTCCATAAGTTGATTGGCTAAGATTGTACAGGGCAAATCACTGGCTCACTAATTGGCTTTGTAGCATGTCATCAATTACAATGCAGTTTACATGTAAGATATCAGAGAGGTAAGCACTTAGACCCTAAATAAGCTCCATCCCTGTTGTGTATAGTAGCAGATGCAATCACATCTATGCCAAATTCTGGTGCACATTACTCCAATTCCGAACTGCAATGCGGAAAAATCAGCAGAAACTGCTAAATTGTTCAACTTTGTGGTCGTACCTGTTCAAAAAGCTCGAGCTCCTTTCCTATATGCACCAGATCCAAGTTCTCATCAAAGCAGTAGACATGAACCCTGCTCCCCGAACTCCCAGCATCGAAAATAACCGCATAGCTCTTAGATCCCCGCCCCCCGCCACTTGCCATGCCACCGCCAGGAATCTCCTTCCGCCCGACGAGTGCCGCGGTGCCGTCGCCGACAATAATGGGGGTGGAGACTCGAAGCGTGAAGAGTAGGACGAAGGAGACGAGGAGGAGCGGCACGGAGACGATGAGCACCACGCCGCGGTACCGCTGGAGCTTGTCGGAGAGGGACTCCTGCCGGAGGGACGCGGAGGAGGGCCGCTGCTTCATTCTGCCTTCGAGTTCGGCGCCGACGCCGGCCGCGACGAGTGGTGCGGAAGCGGGACTGAGCTCCGCCGCTGAGAGCGTCCGGTAGCGGATCTTGCCGTTTCCCGACGACGGCGGCGCCGGTGGCGGCGAGGTCTCCAGCTTACTGCGCGAGGAAATTGGATCTAAATGGAGATCGAGATCACAACTGCTCGCGAACTCGAGATCGAATCCAGTCCCATAAACACCGCTCGATGCCTCCCGCGCTCGATCGATCGAATGATCGCAGGACGAGAAGAAGACGAGGAGCAGAAACCAAAGAGATGAAAAAAGAACTGTTACTCGCGAACTATTATTTATCCTGGGAACTTAATGCAAAAGATACGAGGACCAAAAGAAGCAACCCGGACAGGATGCTGCGAAGAATGCTTAATGTTAAAATGCAAAAACCGTGTGGCGACAGTGAGGTGGGTGTAATGTTGGGGAAACGGTACGTGGGGGTGATTTGGAGTGAAAGGTGTCCACGTTTGAAAAGGGCACGACGCGGTTATATTATGTGTGCATGCGTAGTTGGAAGGTTTCATGTCATGGCATGGCACCTAATTGGGGATTCGACGTCAACGGGGTTCGGCGTTGGATTGATTCAAATCGGTGGGTTTTGTGGGTTCGTTACGGCATCAAATATCTAAAGCAATATTTTTTTTTTTTTATCATCACATTTTGCTGAACTTATATCGCGAAGAAATTATTTATGGCTTCATTCCAATTTTATTATTAAAATAATATTTTTTTATTAAATAAAGGTTAAGAATCTCGATAAAAAATATTTAACAGCATTTCTACTCGGTTAGGTAATACATATATATATATATATATATATTATCCATTTGAGAATTTAAGAGTTACGGTTTTTTTTTTTGCTTTAAATTAGATTAGCAAGTTGACTATTAGGATTTATATCGAGAAATTCCAGATTCAACAAATCGAATGTGGCATTGTATGCATAGTCACTATTTGATACGTCATAAATTTTGAGTAAATATATAAAGTTTAGATTGGATATTTAATTCATAATATAATCATCTTGAATGTTTTATTTATTATTTTCTCTCTCCTTAATTACTAAATATCGTATATCATCTTCCATTTATAATAATTCACTATTTTCTCACCAGTTCTATTATTATCGGCATAAACAAACCCTTTTTTGTTGTCTTAGTTTAATTATTTCTTATGTCAAATAGTATTAATTTATTTATTTTTTTCGAAAAAAAACATAATTTGGAAAAAGAAAGGCTATATATATATATATATATATATATATATATATATATAACTCATATAAGAATTAATTCCATAAATTATATCTTGCGTTTATTTATTTCATTCTGCAATATTAATTAGTTAAATTGCTATGTCAATTGAATAGCTTTTATATCAGGAATTATATATTAATCAAATTGTTATTTGTTATTTGTTGATCAAATAATTGTCTAGTAATTGAACCAACATCACTTGATCACGTGATTTTTATGCCAAACAAAACATAGCAATATAATAGACGCATTAAATATTTGTTTTTTCTTATTAGTATTTAATATTACAAAAGTCAACTATTGAAAAAAGATTAGTTGAATAGTAACCATTTAACAAATTAAAAACTTTCTCCGTTAACGACTCTTCGTGTCGTGCATATCATCGACATCCATGAAAAAACCTTTGAAATGGTAACGAAATTGATTCTTTTCATTTGAGTAGAGACATTCGTCAAGGTTGTCTCATATCCCCATATATTTTCATCCTTTATATCGAATATGAATGACCCTCTTATACCGTATTTATTTATTTTATTTTCTCTCTCCTAAATTACTAAATATCGTATCTCATCTTCCATTTATAATAATTCACTACTTTTTCACCAGTCCTATTATTATCAGCATAAACAAACACTTTTTTTGTTGTTTTAGTTTAATTATTTGGTAATGTCAAATAGTATTTTTTTTTAATAATTTGGAAAAAGAAAGGATATATATATATATATATATATATATTTATATATATATATATATATAGGTATAATGTTGTTGTCCCCTACTTAAGTAGGGACAACTTGTCCCGTTGATCTTCAGCCGTCAGATTGGAGATCTACGGCTGGAGATCAATGAGGTTGAACCAAGGAGATTAATGAGGTTGAACAAAAAAAAATTGACTCGGCCGGTTCATTACTTCAGAAAAAAGGAAAAGAGAGCTCTAAGTCACGATCTTCCTCTCGCGAACGACCTAGGGCACTGCCGCTGTC
>LTAE01006489.1:6378-16770 GCA_001647135.1 Pontederia paniculata
CCCCCCCCCCCCTCTTGGTGCCAAGTGATCCTATAGAACATAGGGAGGGCCAGTTGATTCATCACTAGTCCTGAAGTCACCAAGGCGGTTGGTTGGCTTGGTCACATATTCTGAGCCTTAGCACCTACCTTCTCTTCTATGACCGGCCGTCACAATTTGTCACGGGCCGTGAAACCCGAAGTTACATCCCGCAAGAAGCCACCACTACTAGCAACGTTCCAGCAACACACAATCATGGGGTATGATGCTATATCACGGGTCGTAACATCCAGAAACCCCAATTCATGTTCAAAGTTATGAGCCGTGATACTTCTATCACGGACTTCGTCGTAGCTAACAGTGGGAATGATTATTTATCATGGGTTGTAACACCTGATCATGGCTCGTAACTGATTTCCTGGAGTCACATTCAATGCATCAAATTGTTGCATCACAAGAAGCTACTAAGGGACCACCAGCTATCATATGTCCATGCCACCAACATAACTTTTATCGAATAAGGTGGAGACCACAAAGATATTATCATAAGACATGGACCACTCAGTTTATAGTGAAGGAGACAAGAGAACATATCGTTGAGGATGGAAAAGTCCGAAGGAGGATCTCACCTTTGGAAACTACAGCTACATCTCCTATTCGTCCACCATCTCATGAGGAAAGAATAACACCATCTGCATTGTCATCACCAGCCACCTAAGTGTCACTATGGTGGTGGTGGAGGGGCGGCGACATCCCGAAGTGATCCTGACTCATATGATAATCGTGCATGCATCGGACAATGTCCTTCATCCTCTCCTAATGATCGGGAGGTCCCTAGATGTCTTCCTGTATAGAAGTTAAATTGAAATACATAGCAGAGAAATAAGTTACCATAATAGTCGGATCCACATCCAGATGAATTTTGAGGTTTTTGAAGCCTCCTATGACGGTCACGACTTTTTACAGGAGGTTACGAGCCATGAAAGGCTAAATTGCGGGGCATGACGAGTTGTAACGGCCAAGGCAGGAGCGGGTGTGACTTCGGGTTTCATGGCCCGTGACAGAATGTCACGGCCCGTGACGGAAGAGGGCTCAGAATATAACCAAGGCAACCAGTCGCCTGACTTGACCAAGACTAGGATAATTTGATACTCGACTAGAATTGTGTTGAAGAAAGACACTTATTGCTGAAGATGATTGCTTGTGTTGATTGGTTCTTTTAATGTTTTCTTGGCGATAAATTTGATAGCTCTCTCTTATGCTCAAAATTGTGTATGACTCCTTTCTAGGACCTGGTCACAAAAAGCTTGCAGAAATTCTATGAGAGATCCTAAAAAAAATGACCTAACTATAACCAATCAAAAACTAATAAAAAAAAGAGTTGGTTGCCTCCCAACAAGCGCCATTATTTAACATCGTAGACTCGACGTCTCTAGTTGATATTCATGGTTGCAAATGAGGGGAACTGCGAGTGATGATGCACCCAATTGTCTCCAGCTTTTGGTAACCTTCTGTAGTGATCTTTGCTTTGCCTTGTTTTGATTTTCAATTTCTTCTCTAGCTGATTTGGGGTTGGGCTTTTTGGTAGCCATTGTTTGGATGAACTTGGTGCATCTGATCTTGATGGTGGGGCAGATGTAGATGATGATGTCGATGATCTAAGTGATATGCTCCTCTCCTTTTGTGGTTGTGACTTTGGAGCCAAATTAGATGTGGTTATTGGACTTTCCATAGGCGAGCTCCTCCTTTGGAGTTGTCCATTCTCCATGATGTATTCACTAGTCTCCTTTAGATGCCATTCTATCGTCCATGTCATGAGCTGATAATATCTTTGCGGTTTCCATCTTCTTTTGTATGAGTTCTGATGGTGAAATGGACAGACAATGCCTTTTGCATTCTCCGTGTTACTTGCCTCTGAAGATTTGGCCAATGTGATAAATTAGCGATTTGCTTCTCTAATGCCTGAATTTTGACCTGCATTATATCAATCTTGTCTTGGATCTCAGATGGATGCAGAGGAAGAGGGAGATCGTCAATAGTTTTCTCGTGATTTTGTAATTTGGTCAATTGAGTCTCCACATGCAAGGCAATTTTTTGTTGAATTGTACAAATAACTTGACCAAACATAACTTCCAACTTGACCATTGACTCTGTAGATAATTTAATGGCATCATCAACTATTGTGTTGCGTTGTTTTATCTCTAAAATTTTGTTCTCCATTTTTTTAATGTATTCCTCTTGTATGGAAAATTTCGACAACAGTATGCCCATCATTTGGGTCAACATTGAAAGTGGATTCATTGAAAATGCTTCTATTTCAGCTTCAGAAGTTGGCCTATTGATGTTCTATCTAGGTAGTTTGATGTCAACTTGAGTTTCCATCGGTGTATCGGATTTATGGCTTGATGAGGGTGTAAACTCCTGTTGCTTTTGTTCCTGGACATCATGATAAGTATTATCCTTCTCCTTCGCTTGCGACGTTAATTGATTGAATTTTTCCTTCTTCGTGATTGAGAATAATTCTTGAAAGAATTCCATAGAAAAGCCGTGAAATTTCCTACTCGAACATGGATCAGTTTTTTTAGACACAATCCGTGTTCTCTGCTAATGTGGTCTGTGTCAAATAATGACGTGGACCGTGTCGCATGCACCGAAGAAAATTTCTTTCCGCTAAATTGTCACGTGCACACTCAATAAGAATGGTCAGTAAAATCAAAATTATAAATAAAAGTTTCAGAAATAAAATTCAAACAATCCTCGGCAACGGCGCCAAAAACTTGATGCGAAAAATCACATGCTAAAAACTCAGCAAGTATGTTGGTCGCACAAGTAATAAAATGATGAGAAGAGTGTCGAACCCACAAGGACAGATGAATTTTAGATTCTGAAACTTTATCTTGAAATTCGATTAAAGATTTGCAATGAATTAGGAAAGAGAAAAAAATTAAGAAAATGAAAGATAAAAGATGAGATTAGGAATTTTAGAAAGTTCAAAAAGATAAACCAATTAGCTTGGTTAGAATTAAAAATTTGTTTCACCAATGATATCTTCTAGATTTATTCAATTAAAGTTTTTGAATATTAGATGGCGGAAGAATTGATTTAATAATATAGGACTCCTCTCGGATGACCTAACTATTTTAATCATAAATTAAATCAGGAATATATAAACACATTAATCCTAAATCAATTTAAATTAAAATGCAATAAAATTCAATCATAAATCACTAGGTCTCTCTAGAGTAAATAGCAACCCACAATTTATAAATTCTGGAAATAGATAGATATAAATCTTTGCATCTAAAAGACAAACACTTGAAAATGGTCGGATAAAAATATGCCAGAAAACGGCCCGCGTTGCGTCCAAAACGAAACGCGTCTGGCCAGATGAAAACACAATTTAGTTCAGACAGTATTGTGGCAAAACGGATACGGAAACAGTGGCGGAGGTGAAAACGGTACGTGTTATACAAACACGACCCATTTTATCTCTGTCGAAAAACGTAATTCGTAGAAATTCGAAAAAAACTAATTGAGAGTAAAATATTAACAATATCTTTTCATTAAAGTTAATAAAATACTTTAAGAAAATATCGAATCAAGAACTAATTGAGGTTCAACAGAAATTATTCCTAACATAAAATAATTCTAAACTTAACAAATAAGATTAGAGGACAAACAAAATCTACAGAATCTTGTTTGCTTCTAGATCTTCAATCTCGCTCTAAGGCTTCTCCTCCAATGTTGGCTTCTCAGCTCTTCAGAAACTTGTAAAAGTATGAGTAATTTTGTGTCTGATCTTCCTCTATATTCTGAATCACTTCTATTGATTTTCCTTTTCTCCCCCTCATCTCTCTTGAGAACCTTGTAAATCTATTTATAGGGTAGAACCAATCTCCAATGGGTCTCTAAATCTTCCACAAAAGTTGAGATGTTTTCAAATTCTTTCCAAGTTAAAACAGGAAAGAATTTGTATTTTTCAATTAAATTCGTAACTCTCCTTTAGGCTGAAATTTAAACCATCAAAACTCTTCCAAATCTTCTCAAATATGGTTCCTTTTGATCCCCAAGGAGTTAGGATAAGATATGAGTCATTTTCCAAGTCATATTAAGGAGAAAGATGATAAAATCTTCTAATTTCTCTTCAAATTCTAGCTATCTATTGGACTAAATTTTTGGACTTCAAAACTCTCTCAAATTGATTAGAAATATGTTTCTAATAGTTCCCAAGGAGTTGGATAATGATTGAAGTCTTCTCCATGAAGTTTTGGCACATTTTCCTAATCAAACTCTTCAAAAGAATGATTCCTAGTTGGAATAGGAAAAGTTGGAAGTCCTCCTTCAATTGAATTTTCTCAAGTGAACCAATTCCTATTTGAAGTAGGAAATGCTATGAATCCTTTTAATTGAGAATCTTAAAAAAATAATCAACTCCGAGTTGAAGTAGGAATCATACATTATCTCTCACATCCCATCATCTTTTGGATTGAATTCGACTTCAAATTGTTTGTAGCTTCTTTTGATTGCTCTTTTGCCTCAAAAAGTGTATAATCTGCAAAATAAACATTGAACTAGGGTAGAACAATGACTCGAAGAAATATAAAGAAATAAANGACTTCAAATTGTTTGTAGCTTCTTTTGATTGCTCTTTTGCCTCAAAAAGTGTATAATCTGCAAAATAAACATTGAACTAGGGTAGAACAATGACTCGAAGAAATATAAAGAAATAAACATAGAAATCAATGCATTCAATGACCAAAACTATAAAAAGATGTCCTAAATGAAATGCATAAAATATGTATATTTTTGCTCGCATCAAACATCAAGATCAGATGCACCAAGTTCATCCAAACAATGGCGACCAAAGATCCCAACTAAAATTCAACTAGAGGAGAATTTGAAATATCAGAACAAGGGCAAAGCAAAAATAACTATGTTAGGTTACCAAAAGCTGGAGACAACTGGGTGCATCATCACTCGCAATTCACCTCATTTTCAACCTTGAACATCAATTGAAGGAGTCGAGTCTACGATGTTAAATAAGGGCGCTTGTTGCGAGGTAACCCAATTCTCTCATTTTTTTTTAGTTTCATTTGGTTTTATTAAGGACATTTATTTTAGGATGATTACTCTCACAGAATTTCTTCAAGCTTTGGAGTGACCAGGACCTAGGTGAAGAAAGGAGTCCACACAAATATGAACATAAAGGAGAGCAATCAAATTCATCACCAAGAGCACATTATAAGAACTTCTAGCCACAAGGCAAGCAAGAAATCTCTAGCAATAGGTAATGTCTTTCCCTCATCCTAGAGTCCTGGTCGTCACTTAGGCGTCTGGTTGCCTTAAGCCACATATTTTGAGCCTTCTTAATTGTCCCTTCCTCCATCACGGGCCATGACAATTAGT
This sequence comes from Pontederia paniculata, assembly GCA_001647135.1. Taxonomy (NCBI): domain Eukaryota; kingdom Viridiplantae; phylum Streptophyta; class Magnoliopsida; order Commelinales; family Pontederiaceae; genus Pontederia; species Pontederia paniculata. The sequence continues at coordinate 11,764 of LTAE01006489.1, forward strand.
CACAGGCCGTGAAACCTGAAGTCACAACCCTTAAGAAGATATCACGCCCAGCAATAACTCCAAATACATTAGCATGTAGGTACGTCATGGGCCATGAGACCACATTACGACCCGTAACACTTAGAGGCAGATGCATCCTATTGGGCTAAAGGGGGTGATACTTCTATCATGGACTTTGTCGTATCAAGTGTTGAAGCAAACAATTCATCCCATGCTTTAACCCTCTTTCAAGATCCGTAAACTAAATTCCTAGAGCTACATTCGATGAATCACGAGCCATGACCTTCTATCACGAGCCATAGTTCTGCATTTTATCCATGTATAAACCACAAATTTCCCAACTTACAACCCGTCATGAATTGCATTACGATTGTTAGAGCCAACATTTTTTTACCTTTCATGACCCGTGATAATATATCATGGGCTGTAAGACATCCTCGGCAGCCCCAACATCCTAAACTACCCGATCCATGGCCAGTGAAAGTTCATTACGAGTTTCCTCTTTAGCACCATCACATGCCTATCACGGGTCGTAACTCTATATCACGGCTCGTAAGAGACCATTCGTAAACCTGTACCCGATTTACATTCCTTAATTCATTACTGTTGCCTTCACCGTTTCAACTATATTACGGGTCGTTATATTCCATCACGACCCGTGACCAGCCACCAAAACTGCCACACATTTCATGCCCCGCAATTGTCCATCACGGCCCGTAACCACTTTTCACGAGCCGTGACCATTACATCAAGATCAGCCATCTATGGATGTGGACCCGTCGACTGTTCCGGCAACTTGACTTCTCTTTTATGTATTCCAATCTAACTTTTGTGCAGGAAAACATCTGGAACATCCACGATCATCAGGGAGGATGGAGAACATGGTCCGGTGCATACACGGTTATCATGTGAACCAGGGACACTACGGAGTGTGGCTATTCTACTAGCACCCTCAGCTACCGCTGCCACTGGAGTAGATCCGGTCGTGTCTAGTCTTTTCTGCTTATTTTTAGTCATTTTCATGCATTTGTGTACCCATCCTTCGGCTAGGCCTAAACATTAAGGACAGTGTTTGGTTTAAGCTTGGGGGAGTTAATTACCATGCATCATATTTACTTTTGTTTTTCATTTTTGCTTTATTTTTTACATTTTGTACTACATGCATATTATCAAAAATCCTAGAAAAAATTGAAAAAAAATTCCAAAAATATCTTTCAACATCTTACTAACCCTTGCTAACATCTTTTTGTCTCTCTTGTCAAACTCAAGGACGTATTGTAGATCTATGAAATTCAATTTCTACTTTGTTTATTGTCTATCATTTGAGACTTGAATACTAAAACTTGAGTCTTGTCACTAGGAACTATGAATTCTTAGATGATAGTCTTGCTCAACATTTTATATTCTTTAGCCTTGAGATTGATAGAATTTTTATTGAACGTATAACTATCTTATGGGCTTATCGAAAGATGAAAAAGTCAGTTGAAAAACTTTGTAATAAAAAAATTTAGCGTTGTGTGAAAATTGAATATTTGAAAAATTGAGAGGAGCAATTTGATGCTCTAAGTATTCTTTGGAATCTTGGTGAGTTTGGGCAAGTAAGATCGAGGGGTTCCTTAACACCTATTGTCTTAAGGTCATTTGGCCTGGGAGTCATCAACTGAAAGCCCGCTGCACGGACTATCATGTGCAATATGAAGAATTACTTAAGTATCAACTTGACTTCTCTCTAGTTTAGCTCTTTACTAGAACCTATGATAGTTCGAGCAAGTACACACATAGGGGACTCTTAATCTTGTTGATCTAAGGCCAACTGGTCTAGGTACCATCGGTTGAAAGCTCATTATATGGACTTCTTTGTTTGAAGATGATAACTTGCATAAATAAAAAAAAGGAAACTAATTACTAAGAAAAAGTATAAGCCTACTTGATACTTGCATATTCTATACTAATTCGCTTACTTGATAGACTATTTTCTATTTTCATAAGACTGAGATTGAGATTGTTTAAATATCTTTAAGATTCAGAAATTCGATGTTGCCGGCCTCAGGTAAAGGTAATAGGCTCTTATGATGAACATGTAAGAGAGTGGTAGGAGAAAAGTATTGGTCTTGAGAATGTTGATTATGATGGATTTGTCTTGAGTCTTCCTTTGTGCTTGCTTGAGGACAAGCAAGATCTTAAGCTTGCGGGGTGTTTGATGCATGCATTTCATAACATATTTTAGGATCTGCATGAGGCATGATTTTGGGTTATTATTGCATATCATGCATCTATTTTTATCCTGATTTGTTCATATTATTCCAAATTCAAAGTCTACTCTTGTTGGTGTATATTTTTTAGGAAATCAATTGGAAAGGCTAAGGGCTAGAATCAAATCTCAAAAGGAGCATAAATCAACATCCAGGAGTCATCACAGGCCGTGATGAGCTATTACGGGTTGTCATGTAGGGAAAGAAGGAGATCCAGTAATCAAGAGCCGTTATGCAATATCACAACTTAGGTCGAGAGGAACGCACTTCGAGTAAACAAGTTATGGGCTATTATGTCCTATTACGGGCCATAATGATAGTTGTTATGACCGCAATGATGATATAACGAACTTCGTCGAAGATCCCAACTCAAGAGATCCAGATTGTAGCGGGTCATTATGTCTAGTTACGAGCCATTACGTACCAAGTCACGAGGAGTTACTACACATCACGACGTTCACCGAGGCGGCCACCAGACACAACAAACGAGTTACGGGCCATGATGATCCATCACGGGCCGTAAGTATAGAGAATTTCCTTGAAGCCGCTCGACATGCATTCGAGTTATGGATCGTAACATTCCATTACGGGTCATAAGTGAATGTTGTAGGATGATATTTTCGCAAATTCGATAAGATTCGATGGCGCAGAAGAATTCTATCTGATCCAGATATTTAGAGATTTGATTGAAAGACAATCCTAAGGATTGAGAAGAGATTTTATGAGGATTTTTTTCGCAACCGTTGATCGAGAAGCAGTTTTGATAAGGAGGATGGTATAAAATGGGCTATTCTGGATTTTCTACAGAGGGATATGTGATAACCATAATTTAATTTCATAATAATTATTATTTTTAGGGCCATTATTATACTAGCAAATTTTTTAGTATTTATTATCCTTGCGACCAATCATATTTCGCCAAGTGACAATTGAGGAAATGATAATACATAATTACAAATAAATTCTATAAATTGTAGTTATCATAATATATATCTAATTAGGAATAAGTGATATTTATTGAGAATAAAATTATCATATTAAATGTAAATTTTGATTGGATCATCACTTTAACCAATTATCAAACAAGCTGCCATAAGCAAGGTGCTTGCCACCTTCTGCAAAGTCTATTTTTTTCAACCGACTTTACTTGACATAAAATCCTATAAATTGAGCTTCCTTATCCTCTTTTCTAAAGCCACAAAACTTTTCAGAAGCTAATACCATCCGTGGAGGGAATGAAAAATCCGCAAGTGACGACCACTTTAGGTAAAACGTTTTGCCCTAGATTTATGTCCTGATTCATGATATGATTTGCAAAATCATTTGGCCATCAAAAATTACAAAAGTTTACATGTGAAATTCTCTCTAAGTCAGATTTCCATATACTCTAGAAACACTAAAAAGTAAGTTGTATGTTAGGAGTTAAGATCCTATCTTTACATAGCAGTCATGCTGTTCTAAGATAGCTACAAGGTCAGATGTTAAATTATGAAATAAAATGTTTGATTGCAAGAATTTTAGGGAAAGGATATGTAAGATTAGATTTCTAGATTTTTACACTCGAAAGTTTAGGAAGTATAATGTATATGAAAATTGAGAAATCATGATTTAATGCTATATACATTGAGTTATAATTTTTTAATGACACATTACTCAGTCTGCGAGGACCTAAATCCATCATAGAACATAGGTTAGAATGTTAGTTATTCTTCAATAGAACCAGATGGAGATATATTCTAAAATTAATATATGTTACTTATAAGTGAGTCTAGATTGAGTTAAAATTAGTTTTATATTATTTGGGTATATATAATGGAACTTATGAATTTCTCTTCTACTAGTATGTCATTTATCAAGGTGAAAAAAATTACATATAATGATTGAATTAATCAAATTGTTTGTTTAGAATTCGGTAAAGTAACAACAAGTATTTATGAAATCATTTTTATACCTTTTGATGACTTTCTCATCACAGCAAGAAGGGTGACCTATAGCTTGAGGGTTGTGAAGAAAGAATAAAGAGAAAGAGAACTAAGAATAAGGTATGTAGGGAGGATCCATATAGTTTTATTTATATGATTTGTGTTATCTAGTACTTGTAAAGTTCTAGCTTATGATCTTTTTGAATGATATTTCTAGGCATCATGATTGCTTCATAAGAAATGTTGGAATGGATATTTTATAAATATTTATACTTTATTTTGCAAGATACTTATATAAATATGAAAGAAAGTATATGGAAAAGTATTGTTTGTTGTAACTAGTGTGGCTATGGTTATGAAAGTTATATATTATATTTGATAACTAATTGACTGATTGAAATTGACTTATATGAACATATGATATACTTTATTCTATGAAAGTTATTTAGATGCAAAGAGAAGTACTTGGAAGAGTTGCAATGATGCAACTATATAATATGACATGAACAAATTTACTATTCTATTATTGCTATTAATTCAATTATATGATATATGATATGATACGATATGATAAAAAATGATATGAGACAATATCCTTCGGGATAATATGATATCCTCAAGGGATGATATGATAAGTCATATGATACAATGTGATATGATTGATATGACATGGTCATACATTTGCGTATTCATACATGCATTGATATGCTAACCCTGTCGGGTTGATATGTCTGTTTTGCAGGGATATATGTTTACTAACCCTGTCGGGTTGATATGCCTACTTTGCAGGGTTGATATGATATGATATCCTTCGGGATAACATGATACCCTAA
>LTAE01006490.1:0-15887 GCA_001647135.1 Pontederia paniculata
TGGAACCATGCACTTCTCCCATCTTCAACTTCTCTGGCCGCCCGCTGTCTCCACTATAGTATCCCGGACGTCCACTCCTGGGAACTGAAGACCGTCAAGATCCTTCAGTCACCCGCTGCACCTACGTTCGACCGACTTGACCCGTGCCAGCACCTTTGGCACACTTGCGGTCCACCACTGATTCCTCCTGAATCCTCTGGGCGGCTGCCGCTGCACTGTGGAAACCTTCCGGGCGTCCGCTCATTCCACCTGAGATCCTCGGACGTCCGCTCCTTCCTCTGCTAGTACTCTGGTCATCCGCTCACTTCCCATGAGATCCTCGGACGCCCCCCAAAGCTTCCTCTGACAGATCCGGACGTCCGCTCAATGTTCACTTTTTTTGTGAATTTTCGTCGATTCAATTATTCTTGAGTTCCCTCGAATCAATATGTTTGGTGAATGTTCCGACTGAAATTTCTTTGTAAAATAATCACCTAACATATCAGTTCTAGGCATAAAATAATTGTCATTTCTTTTTTTTTTCCATTATATCTTGAACATAGTGGTGCTTTATCTCAATGTATTTATCTTTTGAACTATTGACTCCACTATCAATCAAACTTATGAAGGCTTGATTGCCACAATACATATGGAATAGTCCTTTACCTTATGAGCCATAGTTCTAAAAGAAAACGTCTAAGCCAAACTCTATTGGTGGTTATTATGCTGCAAGTAGTGCATTCAGGCTCCTGCATATGTTTAACCACAACCTTGTTTCTTGCTACCCCAAGAAATATTTGTTCCACTGATCATGAACAAGTATCCGTATGTGGATTTTCTATCATCTATATTCCCATTAATCTCCACTTATGAATAACCTATAACATCAAGTGTATTCACTTGATATTAAATGTACGATGTCTTTTAGATATCGAAGTATCATTCTAATTGTCTCTCAATGACCTTCTCTAGGATTACTTTGAAATCTACTTACCATGCTTACGACAAAAGTCAAATTAGATCTTACATAGATCGAGTTGCCCATCTCTTATGCATAAGTTAATATAAGATTTTTGCCCTGTATTGGGACATTGAATTTTCCATTTAACTTTCTTGAGTAAATTTACACTTGATGTGTCTCGGGAGGGAGGCATCCATTGAATCCAAATACTTCATACTCAGGGAATTCCATTTGATTTATTCATGGGGTTTGATTCATCGGTGGATGGAGTTTCACTTTGTGATTGTTCGACTTCTTAAAAGGTCAAGAGTGATAGGAATATTGGGAGATCTCCTTTTACTCACTTATAATCGAATGATGAACCCCATCACTAGATTCTGTAGATCTGATGACTTGATCATATTGCAGGAGGCCATTCATCATGGGCAAGTCATTAGGTTAAACTAGATAGGTTTCAAACTTGTGCTCATAATCTTCAATGCTGGCAGCCAGGAGACTCTAATGCAAGTTCATATATGTTGAAAAAGGAATTTATAATTCCTCACTTCATTGGAATTCTATTACAACCTAATAACCCTACATAATAGACACAAATCCAAACTCAGTCATCTCCACGACAAGACTAACTCCAGAATCCCTTCTATTATTGCATTCATCCAACTTCTTACCTATAATTGTTTATTATTTTGTTTTTGAAAATTTATGAAAATATAAATATTAGTAAGCTTGCGCTCTCTATACTTACAATAGGGTTCATAGTTACAATCCATCATTTTCTCTAAGACCAAATTTTCAGATTAGATTATAGTGATTTAGTATTTTTTTTGTAATTTTCTTAGCTACCATGTAAATTCGATAGCTAAAGTATTACAATTTGTTGTTATGCACTTGGAGCATCAATGTGTTGTCTAAGGTTTAAAACTGATAGTCTATTGTTTATCACAAGTTTGAATATACATTGTCACAACCTTGATTACATTTATATGTGAATATGATTTGACTAAACAATAGACTGCACACAAACCCTCCTAAATTCTCTCTCCACAAACCACACAACTCACTATGCCAATAAACCCTAGAAACTTGTCTTCGGTCCTATCCTTCAATTAAAGTTAAAACTCTACAACCATCATTATGAAAATGGTGGCCATAAGGGGACAAGCGATCGAGCAAAAGTGGAGACCTAAACTAAAGGGGAAGAAAGGTACATAAGTCGTCGACCCCCTTGATGTGGACATTGAGCAGCAATCGTTTCCACAATCACCAACTGGAAAGCCACAACTTTGTGTTCGAAGTTAAGCCATTAAAGATGATCCACTTGTAGTTCCAAAGGAAGATGGTAGTTGAAAAGTCTGCACTGGGGCAACCACCAGCACCACCTTAGACATTGTCGCACCAACAACCATATCTGCCCTAATATTGCTATATGTGCTTGAAGATGCACCGGCTAACCAAGGAAATGTCAATGTTGCACCATCATCTACTTCGCCCAAGCAGTTGTAGAGCGCCATAAGGAAAAAAGCTAATTGCCAAGAAAGCCACTGCCATTACTGCAACAAAGGCAAAAGTTTTAAGTTTGAAGAAGCATCAAACTCCTACCGACATAGTCCTAGTCTGCAAAAATCATGATGATGGCCTAGACTATATATTCAACCATTGCCAGTGACCAAACCTCAATCGTAGCACAAAGACAAAGCTCGTGAAATTGCCGATGACCAAAGCTACTATCTCAACAACCAATTTTTGTCCCGACAAAGCTAGTATCTCAACCACCACTTTTAGAAAGTGCCATTCGACATTGAAACTAGCACTGCCATCCCTGATTTTTCTCCAGCCAAAGCTAGTATCTCAACCACCAGTTGCACCATCACAACCTAAAGAAAACAAGTACTCACAACCCCTAATTGTCGCGACCTCTTAAGACGAAGTCTTGTAGCTGATTGCATTGAAGTTGAGGAAGAGAAGTATGGTTGTGAAAGAGGCAATACAACAACACGCCCAAGATAAACTACTAGACGATCCAGTAATCACACCCAAGCGCCCACCATTCAACAAACTCCAACAAAGGAAGTGACCCAAGAAACTGAGGCCACACAAGAAGCCACAACGGCTGGGGTCACATCCCTACAGGAAGAGGCAGCTATGGAATTGCCACTTAAGGAGGCCGACCAGCACACCAAGCCACTTATGACACCATCACCTCATGACCAACACGAACAACTCGTCGTAGAGGACACCCCTACAAAATCAAGAAATGCCACGACCGCCAATTGATGAAGCAATACAACACATTGAGTCATCTCCACCAGCATCACCAAGGATACCAGAACAACTTGCTCAGCTGCAACAATCACCAACTCAACCTGATCTAGACAAAGAAGAATGAATCAAGCGGCCCTCTCAAATTAAGTTCAAAGATGAACAACAAAAGACATTGTACAACAATATGAAGACTAGAGTATTCTTCGCCACTAGATTCCTAGATATAGAAGCGTTGAAGATGCTTGGCCTACTTGGACGATCCAAAGGGACAACTAAAGAAGATGACAACATAAGTGATTAAAAAGAAAGTTATGAAATTGCTCGATGTTGTTGATCTATCCATTATCCGATAGCAAATGGGTTAGCCCAATTTAAGTTGTTCCAAAGAATAGAGGAACAATTGTTATCAAGAATGAGAAGGGAGAGTTGATACCTAGTCAAATCACTACATGATGGAGAATGTGTGTTGACTACTGAAAGTTGAACAAGTCGACTAGAAATGATCATTTCCCATTGCCTTTCATAGAACAAATGCTAGAACAACTAGCGAAATACCAATCTATCCACCTGATCAGGAGAAAACAACCTTCACTTGTTCATAAGGAACCTTTGCATATAGATGCATGCCCTACTGTCTATGTAATATACCAACTACCTTGCAAAGGTGAATGAGTCTATATTCTCGGACTTCATCGAAGAAATAATGAAGTTGTTTATGGATGATTTCTCTGTATATGGCCCATCATTTGAAAATTGTCTAAACAACTTGAAGAAGGTACTACAAAGGTGTGAAGAAGTTAACTTAGTCTTGAATTGGGAGAAGTCCTATTTTGTGGTAACTAAAAGAGTAGTCCTCGAGCACATAGTTTCCAATATAGGGATTGAAGTGGACAAAGCAAAAATAGAAGTGATTGAGAAGCTACCGCCACCAACGAATGTGAAAGGAGTAAAATCTTCCTTGGCCACACCAGTTTCTATAGAAGATTTATAAGAGATTTTTCAAAGATTGCTAAACCGATGACAAATCTCTTACACAAGGAAGCAAGAATTCAACTTTGACAATAATTGTCTGCATGCATTTAATAAGATTAAGATCACACTCATTTCAACACCCATACTCCAAGCACCCGATTGGAATCTACCATTTGAGATAATTTGTGATGCTAGTGACCATGCAATTGGAGATGTGTTAGGGCAAAAAAGAGACAATTGCAACACTATGGTCTATTATGCCAGCAAAACCTTAGATCCAGCTCAACAAAACTACATCACAACACAGAAGGAGATGTTGACTATGATATATGCACTTGATAAGTTCATACCCTATCTTGTAGGACCAAGGGGGTAGTATTGTAGACCACATGATTGTGAAGCACCGATGCAGAAGAAAGATTCTAAACCTTGACTAATAAGATGGATTCTAGTTCTTCAAGAATTTGATTTGGAGATCGAGACAAAAAAGGAGCTGAACACTTAGTAGCAGATCATTTGTTTAGACTGCCAGAACCACCAGAAGACTGTTCCATACCCATCAATGAAGATTTTCATGATGACTTCCTCTTCGCTCTCATCAACAGCAAGCCACCCTGGTACATAGACATAGCTAACTATTTAGCTGTTAGATATCTTTCACTAGAGATAACTCGACAAGGACAAAAAAAGTTGTTTAACGAGCTAAAACACTATTATTGGGATGATCCGATGCTCTTCAAGAGATGTTCAGATGGATAATTCAGGAGATATGTACTAGAAACAGAAGCCCACATAATCATAGAAGAGTGTCATAACTCTACATATGAAGGTCATGAAGGAATACAAAGAACATCCACGAAGATACTACAAGTTAACTACTATCGGCCCACCATATTTCAGGATGTGAATGCTTATGTGCGAAGCAGTGACAACTGTCAGAGAACTGGAAATATTACTAGAAGGAATGAGATGCCACAAATAATGAAGTTGAACTCTTCGATATTTGGGGAGTCGACTATATGGGACCTTTCCCAACATCAGGCAGATTCAAATATATACTCATAGACATTGATTACGTGTCAAAATGGATAGAAACAATCTCGATAATCCGTTGCCAGTTCGTAGACTCTTCTGAAAATTCATACTTCCACAATTCAGAATTCCAAGGATAGTCATTAGTCATGGGAGGAAGCATTTTGCAAAGAGACAATTTGAAAACATGCTCAAGAAGTATGAGATTCATCATAGAGTATCAACGACAACTTATCACCCACAAATAAGCGACTAAGTCAAAGTTTCCAACAAACAAATAAAGACAATATCAAAAAAGATCGTGTCAAAGTCTAGGAAAGATTGATCTTGAAAGTTGGACGAAGCTCTGTGGGCCCGTAGAACAACTTTCAAGACACCCTTTGAAGTCACACCCTACTAGCTAGTCCTATGGGAAATCATGACACCTGCTAGTTGAACTAGAGTAAAAGACATATTTGGTCGTTAGGCATATGAACTTAGATATAAAGATAGCCAGAGACAACCACAATCTGCAACTTGCAGAACTAGAGAAATTACGATTGCAAGCTTATGAGAACGCCAAAATTTACAAGGAGAGAACCAAGGCCTGTCATGATAAGCATATTCTAAGCAAGTCAATTGAAGCCGAAAATCAAATTCTACTCTTCTATTCGAAGCTAAGACTCTTCCCGGGCAAGCTAAAGTCACGATGGATATGACCATTCACTATTCATAGAGTATTTGATCTTTGAGATGTGGAATTATTATCTAGTAAAGGACATATCTTTAAGGTGAACAGTCAACACTTGAAATTGTACTAGCCCGAAATAGAATACCCAGAGAAACTATGGTCAATTTAGGAAAGTTGAAGATCAAACGTCTTGAACACAAGGGCAATGTCTAGTCAAGGACAGTAAACTGTGACGCTTACTAGGAGGCAACCCAAACTAACCAGCTAATGAATTTCCCCCTTTTTTTTGCTTTCTTTGAAGTTCAGGCTATCTTATGATGAAGCCATGATTTACGAAGTGCAGAGGTGTGAGTAAGTCAGAAATTATCTCGACACTGAGCGAGAAATTCCAATTTTTTCCGGCCGCCCAAAAATACCACTGCTACTAAAGGAAACCACCTCAGGGTTTCTCTCTCCTTATGTCATTTCAGCCACGATTACTATCCACCATCATGCCCTAAAATCTTGCCACTGGTTGAACCCTTGCAAGAAGATCAACTGTCAGCGATGGTAGCTATGAGAGGTCAAGCAACATGAAAAACTTGGAGACTGAAGTCGAAGGGAAAGCAAGGAATGTCGGAGTCTGATCCTCTAAATGTCGACTCTGAAGCACAACCCGTTGCGCTAGCCACACCTGCTCCTCATCTTGTCTTGGATGTCTGACCGTTAAAGACCATCCTCTCAACCACTCCATAGACAAAGATGATGAAGGCGAAGCCCACAACAGAGCAGTGACCCGCGACAACCTCACAACCCCCATCAACATCAACAACCACCCAAGTTCCACCACCAACCACACGAGAATCACCATCGGCACCCTCAACATCGGTAAGGCAGCTGGTGGCAATGAAAAAGAAGCTCATAGTGAAGAGCGAAAAAGATCATCGTGGCTAAGGCTAAAGCCTTAAGTCCAGGGAAACGCCACCCCCTTCAACGATCCTTGAGCCATCGATTATCGTGGAGACGTAACCAACTGCGGCACCAACTATAGTCCCAGCCCTGCTTGAGACGAAGAAGTCAAAGCAGACGGAACCACCGCCAGCAAAGGTGACGAAGTAGAAGAAGGTGACATCACCCAAGAAGGTAACAACCCCTGAGCCATAAACTGCCATAGAGTCGAAAGATGAGGAATCTCTAGCTGTGAGGAAGCAGAGAAAATGTTATGACCCGAGAAAGCTCCACCAGAAGCCACTACAAGATCGACCATCAGCAGAACAACCTGTTCCCCCGGTGAAATAGAAGAAACCAGCACCACAACAAGCTTTGGAAAAGAATGCTGCACCATCACAACCCCAGAGGAAGAAACATTCACAACCCTTTCCTGAAGATGAATCAGAAGACGATAACTTGCAGCTCCTAAACATGAAACAGAGGAAGCGCAACAAGCCTGTGACACAACTAGATCGTAATGAGACACAACCTGCTTAGGAGGAACCATGGACCCAATTGTCGGACGAGACAATCACACCAGAACAAGCATCTGAAGCCCCTATACCGGTGCAACCACCAACTACAAAAAAAATCCACACAAGTCACACCCCCTGAAGAACCAGTCATCACACCCCCACAATCAGAGGAGGAGACCGAGGAAGAAGACGAAGCATCTGAGCCTACAGACCGATATCATCGAAAACGAAATAATTGCCCAAAGCTCCAATCCAAGATGCACAAGAGGAACTCATCCATCAACTAGGGAGATAGAATTTAAATATGAGAAACAACGATCTCTGTACGAGAAGCTTAAGGCCAAAGAGCTCTTCACAACGTGGAACCTAGACACTGAAGCCCTGACGGTGCTTGGTTTACTCGGGGACCTACAAAAGCAACTCAAGAAAATGGACTTGGACATGTTCTTTTTTAAACTCATGGCCAACCTATGATTTTATAACCCCATAATTTCTTAGCTCCCTCGATGTAGAGGACATAAAGAATAATGTTAACCTCATATTTCACTTTTCAACACTGAATTGGAGCCTCAAAGAGTTCTACAGCGCCTATAGGTTCTCCATGACAATTGTACAAAGGAAGAATACAAGGTATAAAGCAACTGAAGTATGGAAATGGGTGACTGGAGAGAATCGGCTAGTCATCCGACATGTGAAGTCATCATCCCTTCAGAACCCCACGATCCATTACTTCCAAAAAGTTCTTGCCAACACCATATTTGGCCGTCACAACACTGAAGCCAACATTAGAGAGGCAGAATTATATCTTATTTGAGGATTACTAAAAGGGAATAAGGTGAACATCAGGCATATGTTTATAGAGTACATCTCTCAACTTGCACACACTGAGAAAGGCCCCATTGTTGTTGGCGGCATGTTCACCCCGATCGTTGAGAAGTGTTGATTATACATGTTTGAGCTTAGAGTAAAGAGGGGCCCAACCAAATTGGATCTGACTATTATGCTGAGCATGGAGATCATCGCCATCAGGAACAACACTTACGTCCTAGTATACAAAGGCAATGAGACATCTATGGAATTGCCTAATCCTGCCCTGACCAACATCAGCAATGGAAAAAATTGGACCGTGTTTGCCCCTGAATGTAGTGCACCTCACACCACTGCTACAACAGCCGGCACAAAGAGAACCCCTACTACTGATGAAGGACAATATGCAAACATTCTTGCTGACCAACTCATGGAGCAACGCAAGCATACAACTCTTCTAAAAACACTCATCATCCAGAATGGAGACTTGAAGGATGAGACCCGCCAGCTACGCGAGGAACTTTTGGAGAAGCTGGCCGTATAACAAGATGAAACAGAGCCTGAGGAAGACGAAAGCTCCAAAGATAACTCTACCTCAGCGAGAGAAGCACTCTCCTGGCTTGGCTTCAACACTGAGGATAATGTTGAAGTTAAGTCTGAAGAGGTCATGATATGTTCTCAAAGATAACACCTTTAACTTTCAATTATGTTCTCATACCATGTAATTTTGTTGTACATTTTGATATCGCGCTCACTAGGATTTCAACCCCGTTTGGTCACACCCTCACTCTTAGTTAGTACCGCACCTTTTTAACCTCTCTTGCACTAGATGCACACAAGTCGATACTTGCCTTACTTATTCTCGACTTATCAATTAAGGCAGTATATAGATCAAGGCACATATTAGTTTTAGGCCTTATTTTTAACATTGTGATTAGACCAATGAATGACTTGACCGTTCACATTTAGCAATCAAAGTCAGTGCACCGACCTATCTACTTATCACAACCCTACTTAGACTCGAAAATTCCAAAAATTTACAAGTAACTGAGCCTGTAAGACAACATGAAATCAAAAGTTCCTTGTCCATTTTCCATTTGAGCATGGATGGTTTTTGAATTTTCTTGAATAATTACTCCTCCGACTCTCCACTTGGAAGAGCCAAGAGTATATTGTTTAAAGCACTCCAAGTACCTACCTGAGTACTACAGGAAGAAAGGGATGTATAATGCCATGGAGAAAGTCCCTTCTCACCTCCAATAACTACTCCTCTAACTCTCTACTTGGAGAAGTCGAGGGTATGCTCTTTTGTGGCACTCTTAGCAATCTCATTGAGTATTCTAAGAAGAAAATATGATGATATGCTAAGGGAAACTGCTCTTTTTGCTTTCACATCCTTGCTTTCACTTAAAGAAATTCTGTGGACAAGGAAAGAAAAAGAGTATGAAAAGGAAAAAATATGATAAAAGCCAAAGGTAAAAAAGGGAAGGTTGCTTGAGTTTCGGTGAAAGGGAATTCTTAGTTCTAAGGAGTGGATGTGACATGTAGACAACGAGTTTTATTACCCTATTTCGCATTTAGCCTGAACTTCAATGATTTTTAAGTGTGATATTGCTGAGTCAATTATGAGTCAGTTGCAGTGTACCTTCTAGATGAACTTATTTTATGAAAATTGAAGCTTGTTCCTTATGTTGTGGTCTTCACATTTGAAAATTTCATTGTCTTAATCTTAATTCATTTGCTTGAGGACAAGCAAAGGTTCAAGTCCGAAGAGATTTGATGCTATGCATCAAGTGCTTATTATTTGACAGTTTAACTCATAATTAACCCGACTTTTGTGTTTCACTTTTGAGTTTGATCCTTCACTTTGAGCCTTATTGCCACTTTCCTACTGAACACCCTCACATTTACTTAAATTCATTAAACCCTGCATTTGGAGCTAGTTATATTGTGTTTTTCCTGTTATTTTAGGATCTTCAAAGAAAGGAACTTTCACATCCCTGCAAGGAAGGCTATCACATTTGTGCTCAACAAGTCGCTAGATGATAAAGCTATTTTGGCGGGAGAATCAAACCAGCTAATGATTTACAAGGACGAATCAGGGAATATTTTGCGTCGGTGCCGTAGGAAACACATGTTAGCAGGAGCGAAGGCGAATAAATAAGGCCATGGAAGGAAATAACAACAACTTTTGACATTTTTGGACAAGGGAATATAGGAGAAAGAGCGGTATCTCTCAGCCGGAGGCGAAGGTAGCATCATTGATTAAAGACTGAAGTTGTAGATATAGACATGATGAGCATTCTTTACTTTTATTCCATAACGAACATGGTATGTAACTAAGTAAGATTATATGGATGTTAGTGTAGGAGATTTCTGATTGGATTTATGTTTCGGTTTTATAAACATGTTCATCAAGTCCACTTTAATTTGGTGAACTATCAATATTATGCCATTCTTGCTCATTGTTGGGTTCCATTGGAAGAGGTCCTTCATCTCGCTCCACCTACGTACTCTCATGCATGCCAAATTTCCTTCCACTTCCTGCTTAATGCATCTACAACTGAGTTGTCTTTCTTGGGTGGTATCTAATAATGAACTTATAATCCTTAAAGAATTTGATCCACCTGTGTTGTCTCATGTTGAGGTTTCTTTGTCAGAAAATGAACTACAAACTCTTGTGATCCGTGAAGACCTCAAAGCTTTCGTCATAAAGCAAATTTGCAAGGCGAAAACTATTGTTGTCAACTCTAGGTCATATGTAATATAGTTGACTTCATGCTTTTTGAGTTGCCTGGATGCATAGGTTACGACCTTGCCATGTTGCATGAGTACACAACCAAGATCTGTGCCATATGCATCACTTTACACCACATACCCACCGCTCCTTGATATAGTGAGTACTGGTGTCGTGGTCAGTCAAGTCTTCAGTTCCTGGAAACTCTCCTCTCACTTATTGTACCAGACAAATTTCGTCCTTTTTTCTTATCAGATTGGTTAAAGCCAATGCGATCATGGAGAAGTCTTTATAAATCGCCTATTGTATCCTGCCAGTCTCAAGAAGCTACGGATCTTCTCGACATTTGGCGGTTACCAATTTGAGATAGCTTCCACTTTGGTTGGGTCTACCGTGATTTCTTGCTTTGACACTATGTGCCCGAGAAACATAATTCTATCTACCCAAAACTCGCATTTAGATAACTTTGCATATAGTTTATGTTGTCGCAAAGTCTTCAATATGATCTTAAGGTGTTCCATGTTCTCCTTTGGGCTTACTGAGTAGATCAAGATGTCATCTACAAAGACAATGACAAACTTATCCAAGTAGGGTTTGAATAACGTATTCATCATATCCATGAGCGCGGCAGGTGCATTTGTTAATCCAAATGGCATTACCAAGAACTCGTAATGCCCATATCATTATGCATTCATGAATATTATCTTTGGTATATCTTCTTACCCTAAGTTGATGATAGCCACTTCTCAGGTTTATCTTTGAGAATACGACGGCTCTAGATAGTTGGTCAAAGAGGTCATTTATCTGCAATAGGGGATACTTATTTTTTATAGTTGCATTGTTAAGCATCCTATAGTTGATACATAACCTGAGTGAGTTGTCCTTCTTCACGAACAAGACCGAAGTGCCCCATAGTGAGACACTCGGTTTGATAAATCCCTTTTCAAAAAGCTTCTGGAGTTGCTTCTTTAATTCTTGCATTTTTGCAGGTGTCATCTGGTAGGGTGCCTTTGAAATTAGAGTTGTTCCTAGTAATAGTTCTATCCGAAAATCCACTTCCCGCTGTAGTGTAAATCTTGAGATGTCCTTTGCGAAGACATTTAAGAACTCTTTGATGATGTCTAGCTGCTACGGGTTCTACTTCTTAAGCTCAGTCCTGATGACACTAGCCAAATATTCTCTACATCCTTTTTCTAGCAATCGTCTTGCTTGGATTGTTGACACCAACACTTTGCTTCTTTCCAATGTGTTGCCTCTAATCGTCACCTAGGTCTCTTACGTGTACCGATGACCACCTTCTTCTTCTTACACAAGAGTACAAAATCATGGTAGGACAATCAGCCCATACCCAAGATGACATCATACTCATGCATGGGAATGACTATTGGGTATGTTGAATAGTCATTACCCTCTACTATCACTAGTACATTGGGGAGGTATTTGGTGGCATAGAAGGTGCCCATGGGGGTGGTGATATCCATATTATAGACCATATCATATTGTGGCAGGTTCAAAGTAGTTGCACAATCAAAGGAGATAAATGAGATAAATGAGTGTGGTACTCTCTAGTATGTTGATGCCCATAGTAGTTGCAATTTGCATAGCACTCGAATCAAACAATCCAAAAGCATTAGATCCATCTAAAGGAAGTGTACCTCTGAGGACATTATGATTGGCCCGAACTAGGTCTATTTTCATGATATACGCTCAATGCACTGTTGGGTTGACACCTTATGTGCCTCGGGGTTTTGGGCCATCCTTCTTGTGATTAAGGAGTTCCTAATGTAATGCCTATGTTTTCCATAGTTGGCAGGCACTGGTCTTCTTGCAGTACTCTCTAGTATGTTGATGCCCATAGTAGTTGCAATTTGCCTGTGGTAGTTGAGACTGTTGTTGAGCCAGTAGTGGTGCATCTCTAGGGACGTTGGGCCTATGATGGTTGTCTTTGCGATTATCATTCCTAATAGGGCATTGGCATTGCCTATCCGACCTTGGTCGGTTTTGCACCATGTGTTGACCGGCGCACTTATCTTGGTGTCATTTCATTTGTCAGCTTCATCCTTCTCCATGGACTCCCACCAATTTCATAGTCTCATCGAGGGTCTTGCAGTTACCCGCGAGAGTCAAGGTCCTCAGCTCTGGAGTTAAGCCTTGGACGAAACGGTCTGCCCTTTCCTTCTCCCCGTGTATCAACTTGCAATATTTTTCAAGTTGGACGAATCGATTATGGTATTCGTCATATTGCCTTGTTGCAGCTTTAGGAATTCATGCTACTTTGAACTATGCTGGTACGTAATGAAATAGCGCATATCAAACACTTGCTTGAAGTCTCTACGGGTGATGACTTCTTGTTGGGAAACTTACTGAGTTTGGTGGTCCTCCACTAATTTTTTTGCATCCTTAACCAAGCGATGCACAACATATAGGACCTTAATGTCCTCAGCACACTTCATAAGTGCGAAGAGTTTCTCAATTGTTACCAGCCAACATTCTGCCTCATCAATGCCTTCATTACCCTTGAATTCAAGAGGCAAAGATTAAGGAATTGTTGGATCGTGTCCTTCGGTGCCCGTGGCTACTGGGTTTGATCACTAGTTGGCTGGCTACTCTGAGCCTCACTGTGTGCCTCATCTTCTTCTTGAATGTCTCTAAACTAAGTCGAATTATAGCAAATCTAGGGGTTATCTACATAACATCATAAAATATCATGTCAATTATAAACATATTAATGCTTTATAAGAAAAACTTACTTCTGGTTCATGTTGTGACTGCTCATGATGCTTTGCACATGGCATAATATTATGGAACATCAAAATAGTCCAATCGTTAGGCTTTAATACCTTAATTGTAACGCCCCAGAAACACACCCCTCCACATAGCAGATTGCCTTCTAGAAACGCTACAACATACTCATGCTATATGCAGAAAAATGCAAAATAAATAAAACAATAATAATAAATTAAACTCCTTTCATAATATAAAATATAAAATATGTGGATTACATAGAAATATATTGTCTCAAAATAAGCAATTTGATAGAAAGAAAGAAACTAAAAGAGACAACTTTAACTGTAACGCTCCCAAAATCAAACCTTGCCACCTAGCAAAAATCTTGACTTTGAAGACGCTACCGTCCTACATCAGTGGCTTTCCTTTGACCGATCAGTTGGCCCATGTCAGATAACAAAATCAATATAAACTAAAATATCCTTTTCCAATATAAAAAGTGAAGTCAGCGGGCGACCAGAGATGAGTGGTAGCTGGTGAAGGTCAAGATCGGTCAACCGAAGATGAAGCGCGGACGACCGAAGGAGCTTGACCGCACTCTTCAACTGGAGAGTGGGCGTCCAGGAGGCTGAAGTGGGCGACCAATGATCAGTTGAAGAGGGGTACTCATGTCAAGATCGGGCGGCCACAAGTGGTGGCGGATGTCCGAAGGAGCTTGACTGAGGGAGAAAGGCTTCAACACTTGAAGCTGCGGACGCCCGGGGGTGAGCAGTGGCCGACTGAAGCACCAGGCGACAGTTCAAGTGGAGATTTCACCTAAGCAACAATCGACCAAGGCTGGAGCAGTGGACGACCGGAGAAGTAGGTGAAAGTACTGTACTTGCATTAACGGCTAGTTTTTTGAGAGAGAGAATTAGGTCAGTGCAGAGTATATAATGTAATCCTAAGAGTCTTGAGAAGTAACTTTGGAAAAATATTGAGCGAGCGCTTTGAGTGATAGAAAATCTTAGTTCCCCTTCTGCGATTCGAGTGAATCCAGGATAAAAGGGACCAAGAGTTCTTGAGAGATTTGTAAGAGGTTGTCTCCTTGTCCTCGTGCAAGAAAGGAGAAGTTTGTAAGAGAGCCTTCGCCCTTGAAGGAGTTAGTGATCTTCGGAGATCTCAAGTGCGAGAAGAACGGAGCGGGGACGTAGGCCTGAAGTTCGGCCGAACCTCATCAACAAACTCTGTGTTTGTGTGCTTGCCTCATTTCCTTTGCTCTCTCTCTCACTCTATCTGTTTTACTTTTGAATTTATGTGCTTCCACTAAGTATAATCTAACTAATCTAGGACAACAAAAGTAGCGAAAATTTTATACACCAGTTCACCCCCCCTTCTTGGTGCCATCCAGATCCTACACTTCTTGCGGGCACCATCACCACCTAGTAGGATTTAAAATATAAATTTTTCAGCAAAGATTGTCCTTAAGGTTGCTAGATTGATGTCAGATATCAAGTCCTTTTTGCAAAAGGACAATGAAACAATGCATGAAGTCTAGGAGAGACTCGAGAATTAGTCTCTAAGGTGCCCTACAACAACATCGCTTAATGAACAAATTCAATATTTCTACAATGGTCCAACCCATGAGGTCAAAGATAAGATTGACACAAATCTATGGCTGATAGATCTCTTGAGCACATCTTCAAGATAATTGAGAATCTTGCTGCAAAATGAGAGGTGCAACCCAATGTTTAGGAGAGCAAAAGCCTATCAGGTGAAGAGTTCCCACTCATATACCAACACAACTAGAAGTACTCAACAAAATATTGAGACACCGATGATACGAAATAACGCTGCTCCAATGAAGGTTGTACAATTCAATTTTGATTTTTGTGGTGAGGGGCATCCAAATTATGAATGTCCAACTGGATCAAATTTTGTTCCTCCAACACTAGAAAATGCAAATCAAGTGGTCAATGATGCGAAAAATGCTAACGTGCAAATTCAAATGCTAGCAAGTGCACTAGTCGTTCAAGTAATAAAGTGAAAGAGTAGAGTGTCGAACCCACGAGGACTAATGTAACCTAGCCTTATCTAATTTCAAAAGTAGTAGATAAAATATTTAAATTCAATTTTAATTCAGAGATAAAAAGATAATAAGAAAAGATAAAATTTCAGATAAGAGATTAGATAAGATCAACTCAAGTTGGAAGAATTAGGATTTTCACCACTAATTTAGATTGAATAAGAATTGCTTCTAATGATGGACTAAGTTCTGCCTAAATTATGACCTCTAAACAGAAGCAATCACCTACC
>LTAE01006491.1:3778-25220 GCA_001647135.1 Pontederia paniculata
GTTCACGGCTGTTGCCGTCACGGCCCGTGATGAATCCATCACGGCCCGTGACGGGAAGTTCTTGGGCGAATTTCGCTCTGTTTCTTCTCTGATTTGTGTCGAGATTCTTTCCTTTTGACATCATATGATCTAGAGATCAATAGCCCTATGTTCTCTACAGTATTTGACTTCAAGTCTACAACATATACGCCATAATTTCATATAGGAAATCTATTTTGAATCCATCAAGAGAAAATCCTTTCTAGGGCATGAACATTCATCTATTCCTCATGGAGGCTTTAAAACCAGAATCTATAGCATGTAATCATCATATCAAATCCATCATAATATGATAAAATCCTAGCATGCATCGATCTATCATAAAAAACCTAATATAAGGAAATCCGCCATGTTACATACATTTTTCCTGTTGAATCTTCCTTTTCTTTTCTCTTAGATTTAGTTCCTTCTTCGTTCTTCGCGTGATGCCTCTCTTCCACCGCCTCATAGGGATTCAGTACAGCTTTAGAATAAATAAAAATGATGATCCTAAGGGGGAAGGCGTAGATCCTTTACCTGTGTGCTTGGAAGAAGAGAAGAAGAGAGAAGAGGGAGAGCGGCTAGGATTTTTGAGAGAAGGCTCCCAAACGAATTGGCAGATTTTCTTAATGAGCTTATTTATAGGATGACCCAATTTCCAACTTATTTATTTTCTATTTTATAAAATATTGGGTGTTACAAATATTGATAACACCCTCTTGTAATGTCTCGGCGGATTTGGGACGTTGAAAAAAAAATAGAGAAAAAAGGAGTTCATCATATTGTACCTTTGCTGGCCTTCTAGAGCATCTAACGACCTACTTCTTCTTAAAGTACGGTTACTTAGATGTAGCTTGTAGCCTTATGTTCTACCTGATCAAGTCAATGTTCCAGGCCACATCTGGAAACATATTTTTGGCAAAAAGAAATTTGTAATTTTGTTGATGAAATAGTTTGTTTACAACTATCAAATTCTGCTACTGCGCGCGCGCGCGTGTGGTGCGTGTGTGGTGGGGAGGGGGGTGAGTTTGGATGGATGTGGGAGGAGACATCATATCCCATTAACTAGAATTGGCAAAACTTTTTTTTTAAAGCAAATTGGCAAAATTTTATTGGAAGAGTTTTGTGTTACAAAACTTTATTGCAAGTCCACCCACAACTTCTGTTGTATTATCTTTCTAAACCTCTTGTTTCTTAAACCAAATCTTGCTTTAGTAAGATTTGGTATGTTGTAGTGGTGCAATATATGTTACCTTTTATTAATAGGAATCATATTAGAACATTAAGAGCCCACCACTTCTTGAACATTCATATTCCCTTTGTTGGGAAGAAAAAAAATAGTGGGACGGTATAATTTTAGTCCTTGATCGGTATGGGACAATATAAAGTTCAACGTCTAACCTTTACCTCATTCTACTACCATCTGTTTCTCTTGATTTTGTCGGATGATCAATCAAATAAAAAATCGGCATATTTATATATATGTATATCTTGATGATATATAACGCCAAAATATATTTATAAGACAAATACATTTAAAAAGAAACATGAATGCGTAAATCTTTACATATATAAAATATAATGATTTATACGCTCATTTTTCTCATATTTAGAATTACATATTATTATAGTATTTTTTTTGCAAAAGTCATAAATCATTTGACAAAACTAGGAGTATATAAAACAGTTTTGCAGTGATCTTGTAGCTAAAAACCAAAGTTGCAAATACTTTTGGTAAGTGTAAATATATGTTATCTAAATTATGAGTAACTTAAGCAACATGTGTACTATACTCCTTGCCTCCTATTTTTAGTATCTCGATTTTTCTTTACTTAATTCAACTGCTATTAGTTGGAAAATATAGTTTATTTCTTTCAAAAATATTAATAAAAGTTAAGAAGGAAAATTTGAAAAAAGATCATGGTTGCTTCCTAAAAATAGAGTCAAAAGCCATCTTTGTTTGAATAAGAGGCTAATATGTTACAATTTTGTTTGGTTGAGAGTGAAAAGAGAATAATGAAGGAGAAGCGAAAGAAGATTTATTATTTACCTTATTTAGTTATACTTTTGATTAAGAAGAATGTTCCATTCATTTATTAGTTTCATTCCTTTTCAACACCTCTTTTTTTTTCAATCCCCGGAAACAAAGTGTAAAGGAAGAAAAAGGTATATTTTCGAGACATTCTTACATTTAACATTGTTTAGTTAAATATGTAAAGATACAAAATTGAGGAGAGATTTGACCAAATAAAAGTATTAATTCATCTTAATTATGTCTTAAACTTTTTATCTTCATCCTTGATTTTTTTTTTAAAATAATTAATGTCAATGTGGCAAAGAGATAAGGGTGTCCATGTAAATCTTAACGGGCTATAACCCGTCGAGGTGATCACATCTAAAATATTGGATGATTATTTAACTATAAAATAAAATTTAGTAATCGTATTGAGAAGTGCATAAAGTTGGACGATGGTTCTTTTACTCAAATATTAAGTCACTAAACTATTATTCAATCAAGGTTTAGGTCAGCTGATTTTTAAACTATTTTATTGTGATATGTTGCATGAATAATATGCCACATCATCCATTCTTTTATATGACAAATCCATTTCTAAATTTCTCTTGTTGTATAAAGTCACCAAAACTTTAATTTATAAAATATATCTTGCATCAAAGATTTTTAAAATATAATTTATTAAATAAAAAACATAATATTTTTAAGTTGGATGAGGTGGCATATAGCAAATACACTCAGTGCCACTAAAATTTTGACATAACAAAAGTTAGATGACTTGTATATTGAATTATAGGACAAGTAAACCTAATTTGTAAAGAGTGAGTAGCTTAGAATACGATTTTATAAAAAAAAGAATAATATCTTTAAAACTAAAGTTAGTTAACTTATAAAATAAACAACTATTAAGTTGGATGAAAGCTCACAAGGGGGATCTCTTTTGCATTAAATTCTCACAAGTCTTTGTTGAATTAGAAGATTGGTGGAAATGCTTATGACACCATTTTTTTCGCTGAAGGAGGGCTACAACCCTATAGTATTACGAAACCAAATATTTGCATATGATAGGGTTTCAAAAATAAAATTCTCATAACGTTAAAAAAATGATTGAATTATTACTAAATTATACTCTTCACTCTTTCGCACCTCACGTTGAATACCTATTCAATTCGGGTAGAAACTACTTCAAGGTCGATATACTTCGTATCACTCAATGGCGAATGCCTTTCTCCAAGGATACTATAACGTCACAAGCAATATTATCCTTGCCCTCCAAATTGATTTGGCACTTTTAAAGGGAAGCTTCACCTCTACGGAAATCCGAGATAGCGATATAAGACAACTTGATGATGATCAAAAGATAATAGCAAAACAAGAAAACCATACCAAAGGATATTCTTTGAAGTATTCGGTGGATTAATGATGATTAAAGATAATAGGAAAACAAGAAAATCATACCAAAGGATATTCTTTGAAGTATTGCTCACTGAGGTAAGGAATCGACGCAGAACCTCTTGAAATTCAAGCACTCATCAACCAAGTATTCACTGCAAAAGCAATTTGATCAGAGGCATTCTGTCAACATCAAACCTATACGCATTACACTCACAATATTCGTTCAGCCATTTGCTGTGGATCCCATCTAG
Organism: Pontederia paniculata; assembly: GCA_001647135.1. NCBI lineage: Eukaryota > Viridiplantae > Streptophyta > Magnoliopsida > Commelinales > Pontederiaceae > Pontederia > Pontederia paniculata. The sequence goes on from LTAE01006491.1 coordinate 7,457, forward strand.
GACTCCATGGATAATCATTTATTGGATGTGATGATATTGGAGTGCCTTGAGAATTGAAATGCTGTAAATAAATAAGATACGACCCATGAGATTAGGGAGAAGCCAACGAATAAACATGAGATCCAAAACATCAAAATGGGTTGCAGCTGATCCAACATAGAGTATTTCAATTAATTATCAGAATTCTTGGCAAAATACAAAAAATATATTCATCAACTATTCTACAATCTTCTGTTACATCCCATCAAAGGGTGACGCAGCTTCCTCCTGATACCAAAGTAAATAACACAAAGATACGAAATTGAGCAGAGTCAGTTGTAAAGGCATTGATCCTGGAAATAATCTTATTCAGCCACTCAGGCACCACCAGAAAGCACATGATAAAACAAAATAACATAGGAAAAAAACATTCTGTGTTTTTTTTTTTTGAAGGAAAATAACATTATGTGGTGAAAAAAAATTACATTCTGTGGTGGAAAAAATATTCTGTTGAATTGAAATAATGGAAACAGGGATTCAAAGGTGTTTGAGATATTACGCGGGCCTGAGGAACAGAAGACACCAGTGTTAACCATTGGACCACTAGTGGTGGTAACACTATTAAGTCCATCAAGTGTTCCCGAGATCCCTACTCATGTGTCATGAGCACCTAATCTTTAGTTCACATCATCAAATGCTGCTAGTATTTACTTGCATAAGGTTGACGACATTGAGAATTCCTAGCTGCTGCATCTCTATCAGATACAGACGTTTAGATGTCTACTTTCTCTTCTATCCTTTTTTTCTAGTTTCCTATTTGATTTTTTTTCATACTGTTTATTGAATTGTGTTCAACTTACCTATATGTTTTTATTGTTTCACCATCACCCTAGTTTAACCCTGAGGCTTAAATTTCTTTCCTTTCATGTTGGATGTCCAATCTACATTTTTAAAATAATAGGAGGAAACAGATTGGCAAATCTTGATACTGCAGCAACATGCTTTATTATTGGATGTAAAAGGAGATACAAAGGATGATCAGATCTGAACAATACAAACCACAAGTGAAAAAAATCAGTCACCCTGATCTATTTTACACTACGAAACATGAATTTGAACCCACCAAACTTAATTTGAACAAGTAAATGCATCAGATGTCGATGCATGAAAGAACTAAAGCTTAAGCATGATAAATACCTGAGAACTTTGCATTATCAAGGTGGGTTGCTGCTTTGGGAACTGAGATGGAATTAAAAAGTGAACCTGGAAGGACATCACGCTTGCTTATTATTTCATATATTTGGCTTGAATTAAAAAAAACATCAAGTAGTTGCACAGGTAGCATGATTCAGTATATCTATCAACAAATAAAACAATTTAAAGAGCAAAAGTTTACAGACCCTACCAAAACAGTATGATAATTTATTATATTTTCCAACTTGTAGTTATGGATGTTAATTAGCATAGAACAATTGAGTAGAATATAGCAAGGCCATCGTGTAGAGATCTAGACTCAAGTGATAACTAGTAGTACCAGATGATGAATGTTATAACAAAATCCTATAGGAATGTTTAGTTACATTTGAGCTCCAACTCCAAGGAAGACAAAAGAAAGATGAAACCTCCTACTATGAAAAAGAAGATCCATATAATTTGCAATTTCAATTGTCAAAACTCTGAAAAATTTCTGCAAACAGGGGTTTTTTTAATTTGTACAATAGACAGATCACTATTGAAGTGTGATTGGCATGCTTATACCTGGTTCTCAGTAGCAGGAATCAAAGAATAATATCCATTATAAATAGATATCGATAGTCCTAAGCATATAAGAGAATCAATTTGGGAGTTCTGGATTGCAAATAGATTTCAACTAAAGTGCAACAAAGAGTGACTATAATAAATGATGTATGCTTCAATGTCCAGACTGATTAAATTAAAATTTACTGCTCAATTGTAAGTTGTTACAGAAATAGTCTCCTTTTGTTTTGTTTCGAGGGAATATAAGTAGAGATTTTAAATACCAGAAATGTAAAAACACCAGTGGCAGAGAGTACGGTTGCTCTCCTGCAAAATACCTAATAGAAGAATGTATGAGAAATATACTGAGAAAAAGAAAGAAAAGTGATGTGAAAGCAGATATGAGGACACACTGGATCAGCTTCTACTGGCCTCCCAAAGAATGGGGTCAAGGCCTCAATGAATCGCCTTCTGGCACCAATTGACGCAGTTGCCTCCACAACCTTTAAAATATCCGAGTAAAGTTATCATAGAGAAACAGATGCACATAGGCCATGTAACTTATGAATTACAGTCGTAGGTAGTATATAAATCCTGTAACTTGTGAAAGACAGCTAAGTACAAGGAAATCATTATTTACAAGAATCATATAACAGAGCAATTGTCACCAACAGCAAGAACCTTAAATCCGCAAAAGGATCAAAGAGCATCAAACACGAAAGCAAGAATTTACAGTGCATATGGCAGCACTAATGCTATTCCTACATAACCTAATAACAAGCAAATAACTAGCTAGGACATTCAAATTAAGCAAGTTATGACAATCTTGTATGATTACCTATAGCTTAATATTTTTTTTCTGGAGGAAACTAAGCATAACTTAACCAAGAGTAGAAAGTGTTCTTAATATATTGACCTCACAGAAGATTTTCTTTTCTTTTATGTATTCATTGCAAAAAAATAAAGGAAAATATAAAGTGTCTTTTTCCAATATCATATTATTGGTTTAAAGAGTTGAAGGAAATTCATAACTACATATCTAGGATATTGACCTTCTATGTTTTCTGATGAAAACTTTTGAGCACTTTAATCCAGTAATATATCACTTTTTCTAACTAAAAGGGAAAATCATGAGCCTAGGGGGAGCAATCCCATGTGCTAAGGAAGCACTTAAGTCAGATATATATAATTACTTTCACAAATAGCATCAGTGTAAAACATAGTTCTTTTTAGAAAGGGTGTAAAGAAGAGTTAATACTCCAAAAAGGAAGATGAACTAACTTATGTGCACGCAGTCTCAGAAAGAAGTGTAAAATAGAAAGGCATATGTTAAAAAATATCCACTTTGCCACTTGCCAGTTGCAATAGAATGTTATACAATATAGAATGTATATGATGTTAAGTTAAATATTCATGTGTATGGTACCAATTTACAAATTTAGTACTTGATAGGATTACAAAGTAGTATTCTCCTTTATAAAGATCACAACCAACCTGCATCTTGACATTATCTTCTATAGCAGGAATATATTCAGCCATGCACCTATCAATAGTGCAAAGAAGGTAAACCAATATCAGTAGAACAGTGAATTTGATCGTAACAGGAGAACATTACAAAACTACAAACAGCAAGCATACAAAATCAATTCTTACATTCCATCTAACCATGGTGGCAGTTTGACATCTTCTATGGAGAATAAGGCCCGTAGTTCTGGTGTAGAAACTAATTTTATTCGAGGTGCAGAAGGAGCAGCAGAATAACTTCGGCTAACAGGAAATATGACCTGCAAAAGTGCAGAAATGAGATGAAATCCTAGCATAACACCCGTTTGTATAATAATGCTTGATTCAAAGCAGTTTGATTCATTGTAATGGAATCAGGTAACTGGACTAAGCTTTCAGTACACCTGTTCTGTAGCACATTGGTCAACAACAATACTGAATCATAATATCTAAGAAAATTAAAACATATTTACAATAATAGAATAAGATGGCAACCAAAAAAGAAATAAATGAATTATTCTATCACTTTTTGGCTTTAATTCCATCCATATATTATCTGATGTTCCCTTGAGAAACTTCATCTTCTTCACAGCATAAAAAAAAATCTAGGAAATAGAATATGCTATCTAATCATTTTACATCTATGTCTAGGACAGGACTATGTCAACTTTAATAAGGTCCCTGGTACTCCATATCTAGAAGCTCTCAGTATTTTCAGAATTACTTGTCCATAACTTCTTTATTTTTTCTCAAATATTAAAAAAAAGGTCCTTACAAATAAAGAAGAGAAAAGAAAAGAACCTGTAAATAGATTTTCTGTTGATTTCCCCAAGGGCATGCTTGTACATAAGTGTTTATGTCCATGTCCACCAATAAAGGTACAGCAAATTTCACTTCTTCTAGCTAAACCAAATTGGAAAAGTTATTGTTAGAAACGTAAAATAGCAGAACAAGTCAAAGGGTGAACTCATGGAAACTTCTCAAGAACATACCCTGTCAGGTGCAGAAATCACACAAACTTCAATACCCTGTCAAATTAAGCAGAAGAAATTCTTAACACAAAAATAAATTTAACCAAACTGATTAAAGGAAAATTGAGAACTAATACAATAGATGCATAATGATGATTATTTAATAGTGAGAAAAAAAAGTGATCATCAAAGATTAGTAGTTCAAGAGTTAAATGGATATACTAGCAAGGTGGTATCCATTCAGCTCAATCAATGAAGAGAAAATATGACAAAATGTACATTTTGACAATCAAAAGATCAAAGACATGATTTACAATAGGTTCAGCGCCCATTCTCCAAATAGTTTTTCAGCGTGATTTACTACTATGTTCTCCACAAAATCTCTCCCTCCACCAAAAATAGCACTCTAAAACCCTTATTCCACATTGATGCATTGTCACCTAAAAGAATGCCAGCTGAAACCCAAAACACAACGACGAAACGAAAATAAGAAGATAAGCAGAGACATGAAATTACATCAAAGATGCATAAGAAAGTGGGAACTACGTTCACATATTACTAATAGGTCCAGGAAATACTTAAATTCCACAGAGCAGATAGGAACAATACTCCTTGGCCAAACACAAGAACCTCGTTTTATTTTTTCACAAGATTTCAGAAAATATAAGAGCAGTCATTGAATAGTATATTTTATTTATAAATTAGGAGACTAGGAATATGTTTATGCTGCTTACTGCAGGATCACACTATGGGATACAATATTGCAGCTTCTACATGCTATGCCAAGATATTATCATGAGTTATGACATAGAGTGTTCAACAACATTTGCCACTGAACCTATTTGGGTGAAACAAACTGTATTCCCGATCATGCATCACATTCTTTTAGCAGAAATAATTTCTCATAATGCCCCAAGAACAGTGATGAAATCATCAGACGTGCTAGAATTCACCTCCCGATGGAGCATCGTGCTTATTTCAAACTTGAGCCTCGCATCATCGAGCTCCGCTGCCCTCTTCGTCTGGTAGCGCAAATACAACTCCCTGCATTAGGCAAAGACTTATCAAGGAAGCAACTAACAAACCACGCACAATTGCACACTTAGAAGTCTTCGAGAAAAAAAAAAACAACCTAATCTCCTGCACCAGCGTGAGCAACCGAGTGTGATCTTTGGTGCTCCAGTCGCACAAACTGCTCCCCTTGGCCCCCTCGGCGTCGCTGATCTCCGCCAAGGGGTCGAAATCCTCGTCCTCCGGCGCGAAGACGAAGTCCGGCGCCACCGACGGGAACATCGCGTTGTAGATCACGTCCCCTACACGAAATTTCGACATCAGAGGCAATTCAACAACCAACTGGAGGGGAAGAAGGGAGAAGCTCACATTTGACGTAGTCGAGGCAGAAGGGGATGGAGAGGGTGAAGCGATCGGAGTAGCGGGCGTTGCTGCTGCTCGACCAAATCTGGTCCACCTAAGGATCGGAAGGGAAGCCGAGGCGTCGTCAAGAGATGGATAGGAATTCGAGAGGTGGTGGGGGAAGGTTTCCGGAAGAGATCGAACCTTGGCGGAGAGGGAGGAGTCCTGGAGAAGGTGGTTGATCTGGGCGGCGATGAGCGGAGACAGCGGTGGCTCGGCGGACGACATGGCCGGCGGTGGCGGAGGAGGCGGAGGCGTTCGCGATGTGCTCCTGGTCTTCCGGTGATGAAGCTAACACGATTCGAGTGAGTCAAATGGCCAAGTCGTTGCTCGAGCCCGATATGAGTTTGAGTTGAGCCAAAACGGCTCAGTATTTTTTTGTGTTATTTTCGTTCCCACAATTTTTTGTTCACGTCCAACTTTAAATTATAATTTACAAATTTTAATTTTTAAACATATATATTTGGCACTTAAATTTTATACAAAGAACTGTTAACTGATTTTTTTTAATAATTATAAAAGTCAATTATACATTTACTTCCTTAATAGATACAAATATTAAAAAAACAACAACATAAGAACAATATTTTTGTAATAAGAGAGTAAAAGTAAATTTAATATTTTAACACTATTATAGTTTAGAAACTTAATGGGAGAATTAAAATGTCAAATCAGGACACGAGATTAGAATTTATTAATATATAGTTAAAGTTATATATGAAAATATTATGATTAGAGTGTCAGAAAAAATAACCTTTTTTCGGTAGGAAAAAGGGCTGATAGCCCCGAGAAGTTAACTACTTAGAGACATAAAAGAGGGTACATGGACTCTTGTGTAGTCACAGAACAAGACTAAAACCATATGTTGAGGTGGTCGCAATAGTAGCATGCCATGAAGCCTCTGGTTCAACGAGTGTTTTGCTAGGTGGTCCGTTGCACCATTGGCCTAACGATATACGTGGGTGATTTTGACATCCCATGATCGTTGAAGGAGGCGATGGATAGCCGCGACTAAATCGGCAATATGAGGTGCTGCATTTGAGCGGCTATTTAAGAGGTTGACTACAACTTCCGAGTCTTTACTCAAGGATGATACGTTTGAGCCCATGTCTCCAAGCAAGATCCAAGTCATCATATACACTATGTAGTTCGGCCTCAAGTACTGTGGCTGGACCTATGCGTCAAAGAAATCCAAGAATCCACTGTCCATCATGATCACGTATTAGGCCTCCGACACCAGCCTGACGACTTCCATTGTTTGCGAAGGCACCATCTACGTTACATTTTGTCCATCCAATGTGAGGTTTACTCCATGTATTGGTTGCCCGGCTGTTCTGGCAGGAGTTATCAAAATTGTTCGCCATAAAGAAAGATTGTGCACTCTGTCTGATGGTTGTCACAGGTCTAGATGGTGGTTCTAAATCTTGGTTGAAGATCAGTTGGTTTCTCCATAACCATAGGTGCCAGCATGCATCGCCAAATATAAGTGTCCATGGAATCGTGGTGACACCCTTAGGAGCTTGGAGGTTGAATTGTAGCCATTCGATGAGTGGTAAGATGAAGAAAGCAACATGCATGTGTGGTGGTGTGATTTGTCTCTAGATTTGGGATGCCCAATTATAATCTCTGAGGGTGTGCAATACTGATTCAGAGTGGTTGCAGCAGCGTGGACAAGAGTTGGAGTTCGTAAGATGTCGTTTCATTCGTTGGTCATTCGTGAGAATTTTGCCATGACCAACGAGCCAGAGGAAAACTCGGATGTTTTCTGGGTCTGGCCATTTCCAAATTAATCGCCATAGACGTTGATGTGAAGATCTAGTTGCTTCCTGTAGAGTTTGATAGATTGAGCTAGTGCGTATTTTCCCTGATGCTTCGAGAGCCCAGAATGGGTGATCCTCTCTATCTTCTATTCCAGGTGGATGAACTTGAGCTAGGAGCAATGTGTCTTGCGCGTGGAGGTAAGGTGAAATGTGGTTCCAGTCCCAATCTCCTCGGCTGGTTGTTAAGCAACGAGTAGGTAGTGAGAGCTCGCTTGCTGGGGGAACATGGGTGACTTTGCTAATGAGTGTGGCTCCATCCGGCATCCATGGGTCTATCCAAAACCTTGCTATGTTACCCTTGTGAATTTGCCACCTGAGATGATGCAAGATGGTGTTCCAAGATGCTGCAGAGGCACGCCAGAGCCAAGAGTCTGTTGCAGTAACTTTGAGTTTGCCTCCCGTGTTGAAACGTCGATAGTACTTCGCCTTTAGTACCTGCACCCAAAGGCTATTAGGATTAGTGTAGATACACCAACCAATCTTGGCTAGTGTGGCTGTGTTGACATGATAAAGATTTGGTAAGCCAAGGCCTCTGCAATCTTTCGGTTGTGTTAATACTTCCCATTTCACAAGGTGTATCTTCTGTTGTTCTGGTGAATATCCCCATATGAAGTTCCTGCAAAGTTTATCTATTTGATTGATGGTCTCTTTTGGTAGACACATGGTATGCATTGCATAGCTTGGGATTGTTGGATGATTAACTTCACCAGGGTGAGCCTTCCAGCAGTTGAGAGTGTGCTAGCAGCCCAACCACTAATTTTTTATTCCACACGGTTCACAATTTGTTTGAAATGTAGTTTGCTAATGCGACCATGAATGATAGGGACACCAAGGTAACGCCCGATGGAGGTTGCATGTTTGAAGGAGTTGATAGCGAGGATTATGTTCATGAGATGTTGTGAGACAGATTTTGAGAAAAATATGGAGGATTTGCTACAATTGACCTTTTGTTCTGCTGGATCACCAAATTGTCTCAGAATTTTCATTATGAGTGATATTTGCTCTTCTGATGCAACAACAAAGAAATCGTCGTCTGCAAAGAGTAAGTGAGAGATTTCGGGGCCATTTGCACCAGCCTTCATGGGTAGCCATCGACCATCAATGACTGCAGCTTGAATGAGGTGGCTTAGCCTTTCGATGCATAGCACGAAGATGTACGGGGATAGTGGACAGCCTTGTCGTATCCCACGTTCCATTTCGAATTCTTCGGTTGAGGTGCCATTCCATAAGACCTGCATGGTGGCAGAGGTTAGACAATTCATGATCAAGGAGCAGGTTTTAGTTGGTATACCAACAACAACTAGGGGCTCATGAATGAAACTCCATCTAAGTTTGTCGAAAGCCTTCTCGAGATCAATTTTGATAGACATAAACTGCTTTTGTCCTCGCATTCTGCTCATAGAGTGGATCATTTCTTCTGCAACAAGTATGTTGTCGTGGATGCTGCTCTTGGGCACAAAACTGGACTGGTAAGGTGAGACGATGGAGTTCATGTGCACCTGCAATCTCAAAGCAATTAATTTGGTGATTAGTTTGTAAGATATATTACAAAGACTAATGGGTCTGAACTCATGCATGGTTTCTGGTCTTTCAATTTTTGGGATGAGAGTGAGAAATGTTTGATTTACTGGGCCAACAGAATTGTCGTCCTCAATATACTCTTGGCGAAAGCGATGATCGAGTTATGAACTACTCCCCAGTTATGCTGATAGAAGATTGCTTGAAATCCGTCTGGTCCAGGGGCCTTGTAAGGTGACATGGCGAATATGGCATTTTTTATTTCTTGGGACGATAGAGGGGCATCAAGAGTTTGAAGCTGTGATTGAAAGCATTGAGGAAACATGTTGGGGAAAGGTTGTATGCTAGATGGAGTTTCAGCATACAAGCTCTTGAAATGAGTATCTGCCATCCTTTTCAATTGTTCGTTGTCCGAGATCCAATTATTGTCATTGTCTCGGAGAGTTAGGATATGAATTCTCTTCCTTTGCACTATCGCTTTTGTGTGAAAGTATCTTGTGTTTCTATTTCCAAATTTTATCCACTCACAACGAGCTTTTTGGAACCAGAGGAGTTCCTCTTGCACAAGTGTCTTCAAGCTCTTTGATGATTGATCCTTCAAGTTCACTTAGAGAGGAGTGATGATGATGTTGTATAGATTTCTGGATGCCAAGAAGTCTGGTTGTGAGTATTTTTTTTTCCTTCTTTGAATGTTGCCAAAGATATGGTGATTCCAGTCTATGACTTTATTTTTGAAGTGAGCCAAGTTGTGCATCAGCGGTGTAGAGGGGGTCCAAACTGAGTGGATAAATGATGAGAAGGAATGATGTGTGTGCCAAGCGGCCAAGTAGCCGAAAGGGTGTTTGTCTCTCGCGCAATTTCGCAAGTTGGATAAGTCGAGTAGTAGAGGGTGGTGATCTGAATGTAGACGAGGTAGGGACCTTAACTGTGGCTTCAACGAAGGTGATGCACCAGTTAACATTATAGAGTGCACGGTCAAGTCTTTCCCAGATACGTTCAACACCTTGATAGAGGGAGCCTTGTCATGTGAATTTTGGCCCTGAGCTGCCAAGGTCCAACAGGCCACAGGTGTTGATGCAGTCCCTGAATCTCATGGCTGCTCTTACGTTGATGGGTCGACCACCTTCTTTCTCTGAGGGCTCTAGACTTGATTGAAATCACCAATTAGTAACCATGGTGTTTGTACAATTGTGCTGAGAAATGTCGTGAGGTGATCCCACAATTTTGTGCACTTATTTTCTTGCGGGCTACCATAGACTGCGCTAAGTATCCAAGTTGATGATTTATATGAGATATGACAATGTAAGGCTTGCTCATGGCGAGCAATGATCTGAACTTGCAGGTGAGAATTTTTCTAAAAGACCCATATGCCTCCGGAAAAGCCTCTAGATTCAATTCTTTCTGATTTGTAGCCTCTAATATTTTTGCACACTATGTCTGCTCGCCTATCGTTGATCCTTGGTTCGAGGATGATTAGTATTTCTTGCTTGTGTTGTCATATAATTCTCTGATATCTTGCAGGAATGAGGTTTTGCCTGCACCTCTACAATTCCAACATAATATTTTTTGTAACATATTTAAACTGGAGAGGATTGCGGGGATACCACTAATAATTCTGGTCCGTGGGTGATGATAGCACAATTGTGCTGCCATGGAGATCCATGGGGGTCGCCATGTCATGCTCTTCATCTTCCTCCATCCATTCATCATCCATTGACTGATTGTCATCTGGTGGTTTTGGTGGAGTAAACTTGGCTTCGGTTGCTGACTGGGAGGTTCCAATTTTCAGCATTGTGCCATCGTCAGGGGTACCATGTAAAGTGATTTGAGCTATTATTGTTACTTCATCCCGTTTCTTTGTGTTGCGAGTGGGAATACCGTTTGGAACCTTCCTTCCAGAAACCTTCCTTCCAGTTATGCTTTGGGTATTGGGATGGTCCTTCTCGGAAGTTGGGTGGGATGGTACCTCGTATTCATTTAGTTGAACGACAGACGGGGAGGGCGCGGTAGTGTGTTGAGACATGTGAATCTGACCTTGAGATGCACCCACTTGTTCTGTATGAGTTGTAGGTGGCAGCTTGTTGTCAGTTGCAGAAGGCTCTTTTTGCTGAGAGCTTTGCTTGCGATGGATGGTTCCTTGGGAGTCTGCGCTTGTCCCTTCTGAAGTGATCCCTTGCTGAGCTAGTTGGTTGATAATTTTGGAGCCGTTAGGTACTACCGACTGAGCACCTTGGGGTTGAGGCTTGGCAGGGCGACGCCTTCTTTGTACCATTAGCCAAGGACCGTATGGTTCCTCCTTGGAAGGTGCGGCGTGGTTTTGTGTGGGTTTGTGGAGGCGAACATTGTCGCTAGTCTCATCTTCTCCAGTGAGGATTTCGTCTCTATGCGTCAGCTCCGAGCAGAGATCCTTCCGGTGGCAGACCTTTCCACAGTGGAAGCATAATAATCCGAGTCCTTCATACTCGACAGTGTAGGAGTTCCCCTCTATTTCAATTTCTGGCACGATTGGTAGGCTGATATCAATCTCGACTACTCTGGCGAAGTTTCCCCGAGCACCTGCAAACGGATCTATTTTGAGCAGCTTACCTAAGCCATGTCCAATTCTGCGAAGGATTATTCTGTTATGGAGTTCGATGGGAAGATGTAGCACTCTTGCCCAAGCTGCAATGTTGCTGATTCCCGCCTCTCGAGGTTGGAAGTTTGGTGTCCACGTCCTGATCGAAAGGTAGTGTCCCAAAATTGACCACGGTCCTCCGGTGAGCGCCCATTCCCGATCTTCCCCTGCAGTAAATCTGACTATAAAGAAATTGTTAGGCAAATCAATGAGGGTGATTTCATCTTTCTTGCACCAGAGTTTAGAGAGGCGACTCTTAAGGTTCAGAGGGTTAATTGCGCGGCCCAAGAGCTTAACAATCAGCGTGTCCTTCCATTCCCGACTGAACTGATTCCACTCAAAATCAGAAATTAGTATTCGGGGCTTCCTTGTGATACTTTTGTCCACCATATCTTCCTCTAGAATTCCTGAGTCATCCATCAATAAAGCCTCCGGATTGGGCGTGAGCTCTACGGTGAGAGGCAATCAAGACTCTGAGTGTGATGCCGGCTAAGTGCTAGAGCGAAGAACCTCACTGAAAGCTTTTTCCCTGCCCATGGTCCTTCAATGAGGATGCCGACCGGCATTCAAGGTCGTTTGCTATCTCGTTCAACATTGCTGACTCTATAAGAGTTCCGGGGGGGGGGACGCTTCAGGAGGGGCAGCAGGATCGCTCATCCCTTCTCCCAGGACCAGTTAATTTAGATATCCTCTTTAACGCAATCTACCCAAGTCCAAGGACCACATACCTTATGTTTTCGATTTAATTAATCCAGAACATAGTAAACTTCGGTATACCAATGCATATTATGAAATATTTGAGCTTCAAATTTTGATTGCTTTAATATTCGATTCGATATTGAAAATGGGGATAGAATTGGATGGAAGTTTTTTGGTTGATTCAATTAATTAACGGATTGAATTTTAAATGAGATGATCGAAATTTGCCATTTGAAATTCTTATTTTTTGAAAAAGTTTTAAAGTGTTTATGATTGGAATTAAACTAGTAATGACATGCTTACATTAAAAAAAATTAAATAGAATTTTGGTTTATTAAAATGTATTTATTATATTATGCAAGTGTGTTATACACTTTTTGCCAAAAAAAAATAACGCCTACATACTTCTTGAAAAAAAAATAATGTGCGATTGCATGCATGCATGTTAAGGATGCAATAAAAAATCTAAAAATTAACCTAAATTGATCCATAATGAAAAAAAGTATTCTTTTTAACACTAAAAAAGTTTAAGCGATTTTTTAATTTTTTTTAAAAAGAGAGGAGCTCTATTAACCTAATTAATATATCTTCTAATATATATTACATAATTAACACACGCATTATGTAAAAATATACAACGAAAATTTATATAAGATATAAATGATGAAATTAAAACATAAAATGCATTATTCTAGTCAAATTGTTATGTAACATATTACTCAACATATCGTAATATAAGATTAACAAAAAAATCTATGTATCGGAAACATAAAAAAACAATAAAAACACTCGAGCGGGATTACTTTTCATCAGCAATTAAAAGAAAACAAAGTAATTGGACCTTTGTAATTTGTCTAATAGTAATTGATCAATAACTAATCAATTTTGGACGTCCTTGCCATTTCGAGGTGTACTAAATTTCGAATTAAATTACGCAATAATGTACCCTTTAATTCATGCACTCACAATAAATGCTAAGTTTTAGGTGCATGCATCTTTTCTCGTGCAATTAACAATGATGTTAAGTAAGAGAATTTAAGAAACTATATTATGACAATAAGAATTTAAACATTACTATAATAAACTTTTATACGTAACAAAATTTAAAAGATATAGAAAACATACCAATAATTTTGTAACTTGAAGAACTTTAAAATAGGCATACGTCAGAATTAAACTTCAAATTATCATATTTAGGGCTTTAAGCCGAATTATTCAGAATTCGACTTGATTTGACATAAGAATTTAGGTTTCTTAAATTAAAAATAGAAATTTTAAAATTTAAATGACAATCCGATGATCCTACCTAATTAACAACATATTAAAAAATATTATTTTATATTTCGAACATATATAAAACTATCCAATTAACATATAAACTATATAAACATACACTTCAAAATTTATATAATACATATGATATTAAAACATAAAATATGTTATTATCGTTAACTTAAGAATAAATATTTATTAATATTATCAAAATATAATATTACTAGAAAATATAAAGCTTTGAAGAAACTACTATAATTTTTTATATTCTTTTGTTAAAAAGAACCCAAAAACTCATTAAAAATATTCAATGAGAACAACATTTACCCATAATTAATTCATAAAAAAATAAAACTCAAATTCTTACAACCAAAATTAATATGTAAATACAAAGTTTAGGAATGTATGGCACATGAATTAAATTTGTTTATGATTTTAGTTAAAGATAGTAAATTGAGAAAAAAAATGAATAATGAGAAAAAGTAGTAAATTGTTTAAATGTATAAATACGTAGAAAATTTTATCGATTTAATAAAAAAATATTTTGTTTTATTTCGATTGCCGTTCATATGAGATTTTAAATAAAAATATCTCTGAACGCTATTCCACAAAGGCATATTCCTCGGTAACATTACCGCCTACAACCCTGATCAATTAACCGCGGTTAGATATCACTAGGCGTGAACCCGCCTACGTAGTTAAACCCTACTACAGCTTCCCAAATCCCCATCACGCGTCCAAATTTGACGGTTCAGATGTAATGATAAGAACGACACCTCTCCTTTCCAAAGCCCCTATTTAAACGGAGCGTCCACTACCATTACCTTCTCAGATCACTCACACACCACTCCCATATCTTTCTCCGGCGGAATACCTCAACCTTCGACCATGCCGAACCCCCGCGTCTTCTTCGACATGACCGTCGGCGGCGTCCCGACCGGCCGGATCGTGATGGAGCTCTTCGCCGACGTGACGCCGCGGACGGCCGAGAACTTCCGGGCGCTGTGCACCGGCGAGAAGGGCACCGGCCGCTCCGGGAAGCCCCTCCACTACAAGGGCTCCACCTTCCACCGCGTGATCCCCGAGTTCATGTGCCAGGGCGGCGACTTCACCCGCGGCAACGGCACCGGCGGCGAGTCCATCTACGGCGAGAAGTTCGCCGACGAGAACTTCGTCAAGAAGCACACGGGCCCCGGCGTGCTGTCCATGGCGAACTCCGGGCGCAACACCAACGGCTCCCAGTTCTTCATCTGCACCGACGAGACCTCGTGGCTGGACGGCAAGCACGTCGTCTTCGGCCAGGTCGTGGAGGGCATGGACGTCGTCAGGAAGATCGAGGCCGTCGGGTCCGAGAGCGGCGCCACCAAGAAGCCGGTCGTCGTCGCCGACTGCGGCCAGCTCGCTTAAGATGTCTCCTCTGCCTCTTCATCGAGTCCTTTCTTCCTTTTTCCGTGTCGTCTTTATTGGGGAAATAACTGCTGTGGTGGTCATCGGAGAGATCGATCTGTTCGATCTCTCGTCGTCTGTGTTCTTCTAATCCTTCGTTCTCGTGTTTGAAAACAAAAAAAAAATATTACAGATCAATAAATCTCTTTGAGTTCCTGCAATTTTTCATTCTTTTTTACTTTTTATCTTGAATGGATTTGATCTAAATTTGTTCGCAGTTGTTATGGATCTGGATGTTTTATTTTATTTATTAGATAAATATGGGGAGCAGTGTGAAGGTGCTATAATTTAATTGCTACTTGTGACTTGTCCCCATCTCATGTTCAAGTAGAGTAAAGGGTTGTTTCATGTCAACCCAACTGTTTTTTAGGCGTAAATGCGTAATAATTTGGAGTGACAATAATATTATTCATATTTATTTTTCTGTCACAAGTATTTTTCTAAAAAATAAAACAATATGTAAATTTTACGAAATTTGTTTGTTTAAACACATTATTATTCTTAAATTTCTTCACTAATAGATTGGTAAGGTTTAGTGGAGTTTAAAATTTTAATTTGGATATCGGACATCGGAGTGGCTATAAAAAAACAGTAGAAATATTATGAAAGGTGTTATTTTTATCCTACGATTTAAAAACGGGTCACTACTCCATGCCGGAGCACAAATGCTCCAAATCTTTCATTTCCGCAACCACTGTCCTTTTCTTTACTTTTATGTATTGGATAATGATTTGGTGTATATGGAGCCATCGGATCATTTGCGTCTCAAAAAATATATATTATTTACACATCAACTGCGATGAAAGTTTTAAATATTATGGGCCAATAAAGAGCTTTCATATTTTGCATCGCTCCAATAATTGTCCTTTTGGAGAATCACTCACTTATTCCGGAGCGGAAAAAAAGATGCTTTTGACGTTTCACTCAGTGGAAACGAGGCAATCATGCCAAGTCTAACGAGCCCAAGCTTAAAATGTGGCCTCCGTATCTAAATAGATATTGTTTAATATATATCTTATTTTTTTATAAAGGAAATATTTTATTATCTTATAGTGGTAATACCAGAAGAGAGATGTTTTCATAATTGGATCTAGAATAAAATCAGAAAAAAAATACTAAGAACAAATATGAATACTATCGTAGAGTTCAAATTATATTAAAATATGAAAATAAAATTAAACATCAAAGAAAAGTTCAAAATTCATATGATGATAATTAAAATAAACGAACAAATCGAACTAAGGAGAAGAAATTGTTTCTTGCAGGTCTCTCGCAATTTTTTGTGTAAAATGTTAAACTTTAGATTTTCAAAGTCTTCTCATCTTCTTCTCTTTAGCACAAAATTCTCTTGTCTTGATCTTCAAAAAATCATCCAAATAGATCTTTTTTTGCATTCCTAGATGTTTTATTTATAGGTTTTTGAAGTTTCCTAAGTTATAGAATTGAAATTAAGTCAATTTGAAGTTGAATATCGTCTAAAATGGCATAGTTCACGGTCTGTAAGTTGGTATTCACGACTGTGAAATGGAGTCCCAAAAGTTTATCCTTCGTTAGCACCTATGAAGTGATTTTCATGCCCATGAACGTGTTTTCATAGTCGTGAATTGTGTTTCACGATCGTGACAGTCTCTTATGAAAAAATAATCATACTCAAATTGTGATTACAACCTCGTTTTGACTCTGAATTGGGTGTCATTTTTTCAGTGTCTTCGTATTTTCGTTCTCGTGCATCATAAACAATAAAATTAAACAACTTAGATAGATTTATGATAAAAAAAAGAAAATAAGTAAATAAAATGATGCATGTTTTGTAAAAATTAATGAAAAATAACTTTAAAATGATATTAAAAATATGTATAATTATGAATGCATCACATATCGACCAAGTGGTCCCAAACTTATCCTCTAGACACCCCGAGAATTCTAGGACAAACGTTTCATGTGTTGGGGTCCAAGAAGCCTTGACTTCATCTTCTCCATTAGGGCTTCAATCATGTTGCTAGTGTTACCACATGGAACAGAGACTGTTGTAGGCGACTTCTGCCCCCGAAGGAACTCCATTAGTGACAGATGGTCTCTCTTGGATAGATATCTCATAATGAGGAGGGGGATGCGAGTGCTAGGAGGAGATGAGGATGGGCGATGAGCTCTTGGGGAAGGCTCCCAATTAAGATAGTTTAATACGACATTGGATCTAGAGTTGTCCGTTGATGGGATATTATCTTGCCCTTTCGAACGCCCGTAGTGCGATCCATGTGACGCATGATCGAGGATGTTCGATACTTCAATACAACATTAGTCGTCCGTTGCCTGGATAATATGTAGCACATTCAAAAGACCATCTTGTCCTTATACCTCAATTAACTCTTGACAATTCAATGGAGTACCCGTTAAACCATTGCCTAAATTCATAAGTTCTCCATCCAACGACTAGAAATATTTTAGGGCAGTATTCTTTAGTACTCCCGTGGAAATCTCGATCTTATGTGGTTTAGGTGCTTGAACCGGTTCAAGATATCCTTGTTGGAACATAGGCTTTATGCCTTAAACCATTATGTTTTGATGATACAAACCTCAAGTAATTAGAACTATCCTAAAAGGAATTAATTTGAAAAAGATAGCTCTATGTGTTAAACTTCATATTAATATTTGGTCATTCTACTTTATGTTTTGGATTTAGTTGTGTTTACTAATAAGTTGTTCAAGTGATGAAAAGATAGGTGGAATGAAGACTTGAAACTTTAAATGATTGATGCATCATAATTTAAGAAGTTTCAAAGTTGGATGGATCA
>LTAE01006492.1:0-23525 GCA_001647135.1 Pontederia paniculata
ATGTTATCGTTGTTATCGGAGTGTTGTGAACTCCTTGTTGGGGGCATTTGGCCCTTCTTTTATTCATTTTAGTTATATTGCGATTATATGATTCGGGCTTGGCCCATATTACTTGTTTGTATATGTCGTATGGACCATTTTTAGCAAAGGTCATGCCGAAATTTTTGGAAAATCCTAGGGTTAGAAATTATTTCTAACCGTTGTGTCCTGAGTTTGAATTTGAATTAGTGAAAGGTCGAAACACCCCTTGCCGCGCTCCGGGCGTCGGGTTCGGGGCGTGACACTATATCTTGGAGTAGGAAAAGTAACTTAATGCATTCTATGAAAATTTATTATTCTGAGAAAAAGACTAAAGTATAATTTTTTTAATGGACACTATTTCATCTTACTTAACAACTCCGGGAGGGTGGCGTTTGTTGGCATTGCATATGTGCAGGTCTGGTTTTGCATTGGACTGGTTGCTCTCAAGTTCAAAATTTCTGACAGAGTTTAGATTGAAGTTCTATAGCAATTTATGATGTATATTTGATGTAACTTTGTTTGTTAGACTAATGTTTGAATATATGTCTGATTTCTTGGAATAAATATTCTTACAAGTTACACCTAACATCATAGAAAGTACATTAATCTTGTCTCGTACATGGAACTTAATTTTCAACTTTGTTCCATTGTAGAATAGCTTGTCTCTGTTACATCATTAAGGCATTGAGTAATTCATAAATATGGTCATCAAAACAACAATGCGTAAATGTTCCTGGTGAAGGTAGACCAATTGAACCTTATGGTGTGTTTAATTAACATATTATTGTTTTATGTGAAACTTAGTTATGCATTGGTTCATGCTTTTGCTTAGTCTGGACTCTGGACTTCTTATTCTTATGTCACTTGCTTGGTAGAGTTGAATATTACATCTTGAATGAAGGCTATGCTACTATGGTGAATCAAAACATATATATCTCATATGCCATTATTAATTAGGTTCTAGTGATTGACATGTGTAGAAAATTTGCATTAGGTGCTTCCAGAAAGAAAAGGCACCTTTCTCTACCACTCACTCCCGTTTCATATTCAACAAAACATTGAAAGAAAAGGTTTCTGGAAATACATTATATTGCTTCCCTTGGAGAAAATTTGTACTTAACTTTGTATTATTTGTCTATCCCTTTATATAGGCTTCTTGCAATAAAAGCAATGACTCACAAAAGAGAGATAAAAGTGCTAACATGTCTAAGTAGGATGATAATCCCACTTGTAGGGAGCTGAAGAAAGATGTGTCATTTGAATGTTTCTCTTCTTGTTTTCTCTCACGGCATGCTACTAGAAAGAGCAAGTGTATTCTCAAAGCATCATGAAATCATTCCTGTGGTCCTTTGTGGCGATTTAATAAATAACATATGAAAGGTAGTAGGTATATCTTAGTATAGGACTTGCTAAGTTATATGCAATGGGGTCTCTTGGAGAAAGCTGGGTATTTTCTTCTAGGAAGAATTAATGTTTTGTTTAAAGCTAGTTTTTCATCACATGTTTCTTTAAGCTAAATCATTTTTGTTTTTCTTTACAGAATGCAAAAATACAATTAAATAACTTCCTCTTAGGTAGGCATATGATAATTGTTAGACTTGTTTAATTATCCAACTATGGCACATATATGGAGTTTGGCTACGCAGAATTCAGATGGATATTCTTGACTATGGTCACAAGAAAGTTTCTGGCCTAATTGAATTTCAAATGGACAAGAATATGTTTGTCACAAAGATGCTTTCGCGTATGTATAGTTCAGCTATTTATTTTCTTGGGTGTTCTTGGATTGTACGGAAAGGATGATAATGAAGGGGAAGGGGAAGGTTAAAATTAACCTTCTTTCTCGTTGTCTGAATAGAATTTTAATGGATAGGAAGGGAAAGTTTAACCTTCATTCTTTTCCTAACTAACTAAAATCGAAATTAACCTCAAATTCAGGTTGATTGGAGGGGAAATGACTTGATTCTTCATTACCCTTCCTCCCATTTTTTTTCCTTCTGTTTTCTTATGTTTCCAAATTTGGAAATTGTACTTGATCAAGCTATTGGATGCCTTAGCACATGAGATGCCAAACAACATGTTGGGATTGAAGAAGAGATACACCTTCCAGTTGTAACTAGAGGTCGTGCTCTTCTTCAAAATCGAGGAGTCCAGTAAAATTTCCCATTAAGGTTGTACCTTTCATATGTGAAGTGTTATCCTAGTTTGAAGGCCTTAGAGTGAATCTGAAATCCAACAGAATAAATATGTGTCTTCCTCATAGTTTGTGTTCGACTCGGAAAATACTTCTTTGGGTATCTTTTGTTAGTATCATTATAAAGTAAGTTGGTCATTAGCTGTTTGATTTTGGATATTTAATGCCATGTACAACTTATTTTCCAGTGTTTTGAGTCGATAGGAAGATGATGGTTGCCAATATGGTGTTCTGAGATGAATATCCAAAGTGTCAGCAACATTATATAGGTCCTAATTGCTGAGATTTCTACATCATCTTTGTAGAATTGTAGTTCTATAATTAATCTGAAGCATGAGAATTTTTGACGTAGGATTTGCAGCAAGGGCTTTATTTATGTATGTTGTTCAGGCATGCAGAATCCACATCCCGCATATTGTTTTATGCATTTATGAAACTTGAGGTCCTACAAAAGTTTAAAGATCCTCAAACTTATTTTCTTGCGCTGGCTAATTGCCTTCTCATCAAGTGAATGTGCATTTTTTGCTTTCCCACTGAAACTTATAAAACAGGGTAATTGCAGAACAAGAGATAGAAATGAAGAACCATTGGCAACTTCCTGCCACTTAAATCCATGGGTTTGTTGACTATATATCGTATCATCATATTATATATAATTTTTTACTTTGTCATTCAGGATATGCATTGTGAAATTTATCTGAGTCACTTTTTGTCTAGGCATAGTCCACCTTTTCCAGTAGGAATTATTGATACGTTACCAGTAAGTGCACTGGAAAGATTGCAAGGTCTCTTTAGTTAGGTTTATACCTTCATCTGCATAGAGAAGAATGTAAGGTTTCTGATTCTCCGTGTTAAATTCTGAAGACATCTTTTATTGGATTTTTCTGTCTCATTATACCTGCTTTGGAAGTTGCCTAGGGCCTAACCATGAAGCCACTTTGGTAATGGGTTACTCTGAGCAAATTCTTGTCTTGAGGGCTTTTTTTTCAGTTTTATATCTCATATTGCATTACTAGTGGTATTTGTTACTCAATATGTTTCACCTGATATGCTTGGTCAATAACAGCTAGCTTAAAATCCAGTTATGCAGCGTGATCAAAACAGTTTGAAGTGTTAACCTTGAACGTGCATGGCTATTTTGTTTCTGTCGGTATATTTGCTATTGTGGTTTTTTTTTTCTGGAGCTTAAAGACCTTCTTCAATTAGCTGATGCATCCTATTGATTTATTACCCACAAGACTTTTAAGTTGAGTAATTGTAATTTAAACCAAGATCTTAGTTTTCTGCCACTAGATGCATTTGTCTTCTTATTTCTTAACTAATTCCTGCTACATGTCTATTTTTCTTATGAAGAAATGGGAAGGGAGTTTATAATTTGCAGTTGTTGATGACCACGTCTGAGTTCTAATTTTCATTTGAGGAGCAGGTAGTCTCATTGAGATCAATTTATTTATGCTCTCCAGAGTTTTTTATTATCTCTACATGCCTTTTTTTGCTATTTGATTTATCATATAGTTGAAATGGTATGAAAAGAGTTGGTTATCATAGTAGATTGCCATCAAATTAAATAAAAAATATATAGATATCATGGAAGATAGTTGTACCTTCTTTCGTTAATTCTCTGCTAGCATGAGTTGTTTTTTGGTTCTAGAGATTTTATGAAATCAATCATTTTCAATTGTGCTACATACATTTTTTTTTCATATCATCACGTCTCACATTTGAAAAGTCTGAATTTCATTGCTAAAAGCACATAAAAAAATATTTAGCGCCTAACTTATTTTTCTGAGTCTGCATTCTAAAACACTTTTGCAGCAGATTATATGTGTTTTCCTATGTGCAAAGAACTTCACTTTGAAGTGAAGTGTAATTTTGGATCTTGAGGATAGGATGCCATTACTATTGAGGAAGAAAAGGTGTTGGGAACAGTTTTAAGTTGTTTCTTAACAAAAGAAACAGTAATATCTCACAGGAGAAAGAAAGGAGTGGACACAGGGAACCTTACGCGTTTCTGTTGACTAACCATTCTTCTTTGCAACTTCAATTTAGGAGTTTTTGTTGGGCTCTTCAACTTTTCATATTTCCAAACAACAGTAGAAATTAATTTGTCGAATCTAATCTGTGTACAGGGTTAGGTGAGAAGAAGAATTGATGTGGGGATTCAGTTCACATGTTTATATTTATATTTCATTACTTTTTTCCTAAAATAAAAGGATTTGTGGACAGGGCCAGCAGGCTGCTTGGTGTGAGAAGTTTGCAACAATAAAGATAAGTTTCTTCTGAAACTTCATTTCCACCATGAGGTCCTTTCTTTTGCTGCATCTGTCTAACTCAATGCTTCATCTACACATGCATACACATTTATTTCTTTACATCCAATCTTATCTGATCTCTTGGCTTCTAACCATCGTTTTCGGTAAGGTCTCTTGTCATCCTAATTGGCCATGGGAGTCACATAAAAAGTTGATGGCTGCATTGAACAAGACAAGTGCAGGTTGCTTCCTTTTATCAATCTCTACAAGCATTACAAGCCTCACAATGCTGCTGTTGCATAACGATACAAGTGAATAATTATATTTAGGTTGAGTGCCCATATTCAGATAACATGATTATTAGTTTTGACTACTCGGCTTTACGACAATGGATATGAATGCGATGCAACACGAACAAATACGTAATATTATTGTCCTTCAGCTTATTGATTGCCTATATTTTCATTGGTAATGCCCCTTCCAAAATGTAGGGACAGAGAACACAGCATAATAAATATTAATAAGCCTGAATCGGACAAGTCTCAAGAATGAGAATTATTGATAAAAAGATAATATAAAAAAAGTATCTATCACCAACCTCAGGGAGATGGTAAATAGAACTAACTCCAAGGGGAGAACTGGAAAAAATTTATCCTCGTGGTATTATGATGTAATTTTTTCTAAGATTTCGCTATTCTCATTACTCTATTAGGAATCGTTTGGTTGCCGTTGAAATATGATTGAATTAATTTTTTTCTTTCTCTACAATAATTCCATCCACTTAGTCCACCAAGACTACATATATTTTAGGATAGAGTAAGACTAAATTAGTTTCTACTTTTTTTTCTAATCTTGCAATGATTGTTGTGGAGAATAAAATTTTAATTCTGATCTTATTCTCCAATCAAACGGGATATTAAGAATTTCTCAATTCTATTGGCCGGCACTAAATCACACTAGCACGTTTCAAATAGATGCAGTCGAGTATGAAAAATATTTTTGTTTGGATTAATTTGATGTTTTTTCCCACTTTACTCCAGTTTTAGCCCATGAAAAAAATAAGGAGAGAGACGGGTTCCATCTCATTTCTTATTTTCATATTCTTAAATTAAATAAACAAAAATAACTGCATATTAAAGAATAAATTTTAATCGTTTGAGATTAAGGAAAAATGTTTGAAACTTTGAGAGGAGGCATTGACAATGAGAAATATTAAAATTTAGAGGATAAAGTGAAAAATATTAATAATTTAATAAGAACTTTACTATATTCTCCTAAAATTTGGTCTAATCATCATGTTAACTCCTCACGGTGACATCCATTGTAAATTAATTATTTTTACGGGATATTTTTAATGTGAGTATCAGGAGGATTATTAGGAGGATGAATTCAGATGATATAGAATTTTTCATTTAGTAAGGAAGAATATTTTTTTTTTAATTTTACATGCATAATGCAAGGAGATAGGCCGTGAGTGTGGGTGACTTAAGTGACATTACGTTATATAATTTTTTTTGACGTGTGTGGACATATTGGATAAACATTTTGCATTTGGTGCAATGACAAATAATGATTCTTTGACGTGTTTTAATTTAAATAAATGAAAATATCGTATTCCTTCCATGATAAGGGATGGTAACCTCTTCACACTATCATGTTCTCTTAACTAAAAAGAAAACAAGTTGCACAATACTAAAACGTCTTATTACAAACTTATTTTTGGTATGAAATTAAAATTTCAAAGCTTAACTATATACAAGCATTATAATTCTTTTGTGGCCCATCAACTAATCAATTAAATCACTAAGAAATCTCTTATGAACGATGTTTAGCAACACAATAAACAAAACAAAAAGGTTTGTCTCCACTTCCTACCCTTCACCTCAACATATGACTCACAAATTAAGTTTGATTGATTGATTAATAATTTCGATTTTTAAAATTATCAATTTATTTAATCAGAATTTATTCTTTACTTAATTTCGAATTAATTAGATGACGTCGAAAAAACAGATGACTCACGCCTTATCCCTTTTACGTGGCCCTCGTAGCACTCTTGCAAACAAGAGACAAAATTGTTGATATGCCAATGAGCAATGCCTGCATGCATCCAAACAAATAAAATCTAGTCTTGACATCCATGGCCGTGGGGCATATTTATTAATCCATGTTGTCAGTATCGAAAGGTGTAAGATACGGGAGATCAAACGACGAGTGCCATCGAGTGGCCACCACAACGTTCTTACTGCCTCAGCAACAAAGTGATATGCTCCATGCTGCTAAGGTGATGCTTCAGAACCCTTCATGTCTTTCGAGAGGTTGGCATGGGGGGTCATGTTCTTGATATGTAGGTCCTCAAAGTGGCAGGAGCTCAAAAAACTGATCTGTCTCCACTCTGCAGTACTACTAGCAATTTGGCTTTTACCACAACTGGAGACTAAAAGTTTTACTTCTATGTTTGCCATGAAGATTTCTCTCTGTTTTCAAGCTTAATCAAGCAGAGTTCATCTTTCAGAGAAAATGCTGTTTCCCTTTGGTGATTGAGCAGATTACCCCCAAGGCCAAGCAAAAGCCCTGCACTGCTCAGTGCTCATGTTGTAGTCAGTCCTTTCCTCGTTTTCCCAATTCCTAGTTTGACCTAAGTTTTTCTTGTACCTCCTCCACTGCAAGTGATTGCTACTGATCACTACTGATGCAGTGGAGACAATAAACAACAGGCTCAGAACAAGTGAACATGCATCCAGCTAGAGCTATTCCAATAGGTATCTGCTTATCAACAATGAAAGTAGTACTAGAATTTGTACACCCTACCCAGAAAAGAAAGTTGCAGCACTGCGCTTATAAGAGAATTCCCAAAGCTCAAACTTTTCCCTGTGAATACAGATCCTAATTAGCTGAATGGGAGTTGGAAATAATTTACTGTGGAATGTATAAAAAAAAGGATTTTGATGCCTCTGGAGAGTGTTACTCGCCTCATAATACTTCACAAAAAGTCATGAACGTCATATCATTAGCTACTGACCTCTGGTTAATGAATTGCTGGTTATTATATGACTGCCCAGGGCTTCATACATCTCGAGGCGATCTCAAACTTCAGCTAACACCACCACAGGAATCTTCAACATACCTTCAATGGAGATACCAACGAAGCTAACCATTTTATATTCCAAGCACCTAAGTGGACGGATTTTAGATGCAGAAAGATCAGCCTTGGCTGCCTGACCACTGAGTCAAAGACAACAGTAAATCCATCACACTCAAATCTCCACTTCCCCATGTCTCTGTCCTCCCTTGCAGCAGCCCCTCCACCACTGGATGCAAATATGCAATAGTTGTTTTCCCAAGGCACGCCCTGCCACAGGAGATGGTGACCTCCATCAGCCACCATTAAGATAGGAGTCACTTCCCCATTTGACCTAAGAAGCAAAGGCCATTGTGATTCCATGGTAACATTGTGAAGGGGAAAAACTACAGAAGACAAATCAATGCAAAGCGAAAGAACTAGTAGCACAAATGCTGTCTGAGAAGTGTAAACAGTCACTGCAACAATGAACACTGTGAACCAAATTGGCACAAGGAAGAGTAAATAAGATATATGGAGTTTATATAAAATATAAAGAGCTGGAGAGAGCACATGTTTGATTAGAGAGAGAGAGAGAAAGAAGGCAAAAATCATTTCTTGGGGGCGGCTCTAAAAGCACAGGAAAAACCCAAGAAATTTTTTTTTTTGCCTCTCACCCATTAATACATTAAACCCCTGCTTAAAACTCTCAGCTTTCTCCACTCTCGAAGTGCACCAGATGAGTAAAAGAACACCACCACAGTAACCAGTTCAAAGACTGGCAAAATAGAAATCTAATAGCCATAACAATGGCGATGATGACTTTAATGGTAGAGCAGAAGAAACTACGCTGCAAAACTTGTATGTTTTCTCATTTTCGATCTAAGTCGATCCAGGCGTCGACGGTTTCCAAGTCCATGATGTTGAACTCGTTCTTGAAGCAAGGAAGGTCTCTGACCGATATGAGATCGTCGGAGAGATAAGGGTCCATGTTGCCGGTCGAGAGGAAGGCTTCATGTAAGAATCCAAACTCCATGTCCAACGAGACAGGAACTTCAGGGCCCTGTTCGTTGAAGAGCTCAGCTATTGACCGTTCGGTTTGTTCCAAAGAAGCGGCCGGCTTCGCCGGAAGACCGTTCACGACGGCAGAGATATCAAGGACGGACGACGGGGACGGCGGACCGTCTTCCACCGCGGTGTCGGAGCTGCTGGTGGTCGAGTTGGGGGCGGCGACGGTGAGGTTCTTTTCCTCCTGCAGTCGGACGGCGGCGGCGGCGTAGGCCGCTGCGGCCTCCTCGGCGGTGTCGTAGGTGCCGAGCCAGTGGCGGCAGCCGCGGGACGAGTCGCGGATCTCAGCCGCCCATTTGCCCCAGGGTCGCTGTCTGACGCCCTTGTACCTCTTCGTCGGAGTGGTCGGGGACGTCTGAGTGCTCGACGTGGGTCGCGGCTTCGTCTTCTTCAGGGTGAAGGCACTGGACAGGACCTTGCTGTTCTTCCTGCTGTTATCTTGCGACGACGCCAGGGACATGGGGAGAGGGAAGGACGGCGGCACCGTGAACTGGTGCATGGACCTCTTTATGGTGCCGGAGTTGGTCGGCGCCTCGTCGTCGCTCGAATCAGTGGCGTCGGGATCGTCGAACACAACTCGGATGGTTCGAACGAGGAGCTTGGAATGGTTCAAGCGGCCGGACAGGGGCATCATCTTCTTCCCCTTTCTCTGACGCATCTTGTCCTGCTTGACGAGCTGACGCTGAGGGCCTTGCATTTGCATTTTTGACGCCTGAGGAAAAATCCTAATCGGGAAAAAAATTCGCCAGAAAAATCGAGCAAAATGATGGGGCTTGTGGAGCAACAAAGCGTCAAGTTAGAGCTCCTCTTGAGTAGATGAAATCGAAGAGACACCGATTTATATGCTGGAATCCAAAGTACTTCACTCCAAATCCAACCCTGCAAGCAGAGAAATGGAAGATTTTTTTATGGTTTACTCACAGAAATCAGTGGAACTAAGCCTACAAAAACACAAATCCACTCCAAATAAAACGCAGATTAAAAGAATACATCAAGTATTTTAACAGTTCATAGCATCTTAACAAAACAGAGCGAGCATGAACAGCATCTCTTGTAGCATTTTTCTCAGATTTCAGAACCTAAACGGAAGATTACAACAACAACAACAAAAACAAAAGAATGAACAAAGATTTACTTACACTACGGCACTACGAAGCATAAACAAAAATTAAACACATAAAACGCGATTTTTTCAGTGTTCATCCACAACATGTAAGCAAATAGAACAGATCGAAAGAGCAGAAGTGAAGCCGTACCTTAAATATCGCATCCAATCTGTCTTCTTCGACCCCTCCACCCTCTGTCGCATGCGGAGAGAGGCGGAGAAGGTCCGGCGGCAGGTGGAGGTCCTTAAGGAGGAGGAGGAGGAGGAGGAGGAGGAGGAGGAGGAGGAGAGGAGGAAGAGGGCGAGGATAGTTAAGCTTAAACCCCAGAGAGCACTTGCAGCACCACCAACCAGATCAAAAGATCCAAACTTTACTGCTCCAAATCCTTCGTCTGCGAACACGAATAGATCGAAGGAACCAGACGACATAAATCTCGATCTCTTCTACTCCTTTCTCCTCTCCTCTCTCTCGATCTCCTCCTCTTCCTCTGCTCTGCTCTGCTCTGCTAAAACCCCCCCACGATGAAGGCGATGGGCAAAAGGGACGATAACGCAGGCCACCGGCATGTATTTAACAAACGAGGAAAGCGATGAGAAATCTATGGCTCCGCATCAGCCGTCACGGCACGACTCTTAGAGCATGATCGACGGCTCCGATGCGATGCGGCGAAAATGGACGGTCCTGATGGGAAAACCCATCCAACGTGGACTCGTGAAGGCATGCGTCGGTTTCTTGGGTCTTCTACGGGGTAAAAAATATCGGGTGGGATATGGTTTTATTTTTCTTTTGGGGGTCATTAATTTTACGGAAAAATTAGGAAGGGAAATGAAAGGAGATTTGGAGGAGAAATAAATATTTTTTTACTTGGATTTGTTATTATTATTTATCCTTTTTTACAGGTGGAAATTATTCGGTTTCAGATTTGTTAATTTTTCAGAGTAACTTACGGGAAATGGAATTGTTCTCTTTTTTTTTTACTTTTTTTGTTTTGGGGAAGTATTTAATATAAATAACAGCCGTAGGATTTGTGACTTAGAGAATTGTATTTTATAGGTAATAATAATGACAATATGTAGAGATTTTATATTTAATGTATTGGTCAATTTAAGTATGGAGCGAGAATTTAATATTATTGTGTAAACAACCAAGGGAGCAATAATTATGCAAGACATTGTGGAATTTGCAAACTATAAGTATCTTTTGATATTTGACTGAGCAAATTTATGATCGCATGTATGGAAACAGCATTTATGTTTTATTCATTTAATATTTATTTCCCAAAAAGGCCAAATATGGCGGTGGTTTTTATAAAAGGAATTCAAAATTTTAACAGAAAAATGATCTCTGCATCAAACATATTGATATGGATCAATTAAATTTGGAGATATTTAAGACATTGAGTAAGGGGATCATAATTCCGCCACCTATGATTCCATACCTGAATTAGAGATTTCTTTTCAAGATTTGTTACATTTATCAAGGAGAATATTAATTTTTTTTATCTATTTTTACATTGATATGGTTTCAAATATAATCTTTAACTGTCAAATTTTAAATTTACTGTTATAATTTATTATCAAAATTATCTATGTAAAAGATTGTAACATATATAGGCGGAGCCCAAGGAGGATCAAGGGTCATTGCACCCCTTGGATAAGGTTAATTTTTTTTATGAATAATTTAATTTTAGATATATTTATTATTGGTTAGATAAAAATATCTTACCATAAGAGTTAAAAACTTTTAGATTTAATACCTCTTTTTTTATTTTCTCTTTTATGCTTACTTTATTATTTTTCACTTTTTTATTTCTTATTTATCTTTCAAAAAATAATCTTATAATTTTATGCCCCCTGAATAATATCCAGTCTCTGCTTTATATATATTTTGATAAATTAAAAAAAAGAGTGAATTATTTTTTTCGATCAAGATTTAAAATTTAGTGGCATCCATAATTATTAGCATACGATGCTCGAATAAACACGATAAAAATAAATTTTTATTAAGATAATATTTTTTAAATTTAAATTTGAGACTATTAGTTCATTCTACTTTTAAAATATGGTTCCCTTAAATGGATGTGCCAACAAAAAAATTCTTAGTTAAAGAGTGAAATTATTTACACGTACCTAATTGTGACCTAAAAAAGTAGAGATGGATCTCCATGTGAGTGAAACATCAAAAAAAGTGGTTGGTGGCTAAAACGCCACTTTGTAAAAGGCAAAAGTTTGCATCCGTAAGATTTACAATTTAATAACTTTGGTTCGTACCACATTCTCTTATTTATTGGTGATGGATTGAGTCAAAGAAGAATTAGAATTTGTTTTATTTTAAAAGCATGAGTAACTTTTTAAACCCATGCTTTTAAATTTCTTATTCATACAAAAGGAAATTGCAACCTTTTCGAAGTTTAGTTTTGAAGTCATATTTCATTGATTACGTGAGTTAGACAATTACAACTATTTCTTGTATATCCTTTTAGTCTTTTTTGGTAATCTTGAATTATTTTAATTGTTTTCATTTAAAACATTTAATATTTAAGAACAATGTTTGTTAGGAAAATATCTTGGCGTTTATTTTCCATTGAACTTGTATATAAGAATTAAAATTATTCAACTTTTCTAGGTTTATTTCAAACTCACATCATAATCTTCATATTAGCTTTTTTCAGGCTTTATCATTATTAATTTTATAACTCATGTATAATGATTTTTTATATAATATTGGGAATAAACAAATAATAAAAATAGCATTATATTATATAAGGATAATAAAGAAAATGAAAATGGTGTTAATATCATAAATTTAATGGTGATATTTTTTATTTATTTAAGTTTTTAGAGTTATTGGTATCATATCTAATTTAATATAGTATGTACTAAGTTCAAACTTTGATATATAAAGGTGATAATATTGTTTTTTTTCATTCATTTTTTGTTTGAGATGAATTATTTTTCTATTTTGTTAGTTTAAAGAGAAATAGATTTTCCACTCGTGTTACAAACTTACAATCTTTATCTAAAAGAAAATATGAGTTGTTTTTTTATCTTTGTTACTCAATACTCTTTAGAAAGTAGTATGAACTATAAATTTGTAGGTCTATTGATCACAAATTATTCCAAGATTAATATGCTTGTAGCTTTAAAGAAAATTTGTCTACTCAAGGGCATATCACCTTAAAATTCAAGACGAAATAAAATCAAAATAAGAGGTAAAATTCTTACAAGTTTAAACATGTCGTAACGTCCCAAAATTCACACCCACCATGAGAATGAATATAGACTTGAAGACGATATGATATTTTTCTTAACTTTACATTTGATCAAAAGATGGGTCAATTTAAAGAACACAACATGTGGAAGCGATAAGAAAACTCTTTTACTAAGTTTGGCCAAATCAAAATAATTATTACATTATTCAATAATGATAAGACATAATTGAAAATAGTTCAAACTTGATAAAAAAAATTAAAATGACTTTAGACTAGACTCTTAACATGTGAAAATATTCATATTCATGAAAATTTGCATTATTAGTGATATCACCTATCAATTGTGTTCGTCGTGTATAGGATTAAAAATATGAGAATCAATTTTCTCATGAGCGATGAAGCTTAATATATAAAAGAAATATAGGAAGAATCATATATAATGATGTAATAGATTAAAACTATAACCAATAAAATAATTTCTCCCAATATCTTTTTTATCTCATTCTTTACAATATCATTTATTATTCAATTGCAAGAAATTCAATTGCATTGTTATAATACAATGTCTAATTATTTTCTACTCAGTAGGTTCAAGCTCAATTTCATATTTTTACTTAAGACATATTTACTCTTTTTTACTATTTGTTGTCCTAAATTATTCGATTGAAATAATCAATCATTTATGAACTATTAACAATCATGAAGGTTATTGGTTTTCGCCTTAGGTCATCGATGTTACTTTGGCTTGAAGAATTCGTTAAAGTTTAAACAATTATTTTTGAAGGAGCTCAATTAAATAATCTAATTAAACCTAAAGGAACCCAATAATCACACGATTGAGATTCAATTCACTAAGAACCAAATCATACACTTCAAGGCTCATAAATAATCTAAATAAATCTGAAGGAATCCAATAATCAGATGATTGAGATTCAATTTACTATGAACAATATCATACACTTCAAGGCTCAATTCAATTATATTCAACATTTTTTAGATCCTTAACATTGAAATCTAGGTTTGCATCTCATCCGTCAATCATTAAATCAATAGAATCATCATTTTATGTCGAGAAACATAGCAAAAAATAATTAATAAACTACAATTACGGTTAAAAAATGTGTCAGACCAAAAATATCTTTCACGGTCCGTGAAACCTGTCTTCACGATCGTGACGTAATAGTTCACGGTCTGTGACAAGGTCTTTCACGGTCGTGGCCGAATACCCCCATGCGTCACAGCCCGTGACATTTCTCGTCACGTCATGACCATGCTTTCCTAATGCCCTCATAGCGTGTGATATTTCAAACTCACGACTGTGACCGCGATCATTTTTTCTTTCTTTGTTCGTGTTCATTCATGTTCTTGTAGTAAAAAGAGTTTCATACCAATTAAGTCAGAAAAATATCAATATTTAAGATACTATATTAGGATCATACATCATCATCGTGATCATTATCTCTAATTCGAGTTGAGTACATCTAACCATACTGGCAATGAGTAATAAGCATAATTATCATCAAAAGTCATCTTCATATAGCATAAAAAGCTTTCATGCAATTATAATCATATTTCATATGATTGTTTTATACCATCTCATATATGATAAATATTATATTGATTCTCCTAATTGCATACCTTAATTTCAGGTGATCTATCTTTTTCTTTCTCGTTCGCGTTCAATCTCCTCGTTTGTTCCTCGTGTTCTAATTATCGTCGTTCTCGTTCTGTTGTAATTCGCACTATCGTTCTCCTTCACAGCTCTTAGAGACAAAATAATAGAGAGGATAGAGAAAATAGTCTCTACATAACGGTTAGAGTTTTGAGGGAGAGAATAATAATTGTTAGTTTTTCTCCATCCTAAGGGTCTATTTATAGGGATTTCTTGTCTTCTCCAAGTTTTAAATCAACTTAGACTCTATTGTTTGAATTTGATCCTAAATAAAATTAATAAATATTATTATTTATTATTCCTGATTTTAATACAATCATGTTGGGCGGAGTGTTACACACGTACTCATCTATATATACTCTTCAATTTCGATCACATAAATCTTAATCTATAACTATAAGAATGTTTCTTGATAATGCTGCGAAATTTTGTTAACTAACTTTGGAGACAATTTGCGTTTTCAATATAACTTTAGTTTTTTTTATTTTTCTGATTTTATTATAATATCAAAATATATTAAATCATAAAATATTAAGATACAAAATTAACTATAAAAATTTAATTAATTAATCATCTTACATTATTAATATAACCCAATAATATAATTCGGCATAATAATTTGTTACCATTATAAAAAAGAACTAGTACTAACTTAATGAAACACGTAATCATTACTTATTGAGATTAATTTATTTTGAAGCCAAAATACGATTATAACTTCTCTGTTAGTCATGTCATTTATATTGAAGGCGAACACCGCTAATTACTCTTTTTACTGTTGAATGCCAATTGAATCATGCATTACATCTATAAATGCATAAAAAAACTCATAATTGTATCATTAAAAAGATATATAAAATTAGTGGATATTTATATGATAATAATATTAAAATGTTGGCCATTGATACGGTTCTCTAAGTTAAAAAGAAGAAGATAACGTAAAAAAGTTGAGAAACCTTTCGTTGGTGTTTTTTTTTCCTAAACTGTCAAACTCTATTTTACTCTATAAAACAAACACGAGAAAAAGATAAAAGAAAGAATTGTACTAATGAAAGTTCATATTGTTTTATTTCCCGTCCCGAGATTGTGTTTGGATAACTTTTACAGTCAATAAAACTTATTATTGTATCGTTTCTTAGTCAGTGTGACATGTATTTTTTCCTTATTAATTTAACTAATTAATCTACTCAATTTTCAAATAGATGACCAGGGAAGAAATATTGCATGAAATTTACGATATTTATCGTCAACAAAATTACGGTCAAGAGCAACTTCAGAAATATTGGTTAGAGAAATTCAAAAAGAATTATCATAACCTAACTCGAACTCTATAAAGTTTGCATATGTATTTTCTTAATATAAGATGTAAATTTACTGCATATTAAAATTCTATAGTAGTCTCAAAAGATATAATATTTATCATAAATTTTAATTCAGAAACAAAATAGACTTCGAAAAAAATTCTCTCTCATGTTCATGTTTGGCCTACGCGATGGACTTTGTTATTAAATTTAACTAATCTACGGTGTAAGAAAACATTTGGAAAAAGCAACGAAAACATAATTCGATCCAATTCAAAATATATGGTTTTTTATTAGATGTTTTTAAAATATAAAGAATTCAAAAGAATCCGATAAAGTCCAACCCTAAGTTATATAATATATATATATATATACTTAACACATAATTTATGTAAACGAATTTTAACAAATTACATAAACTATAAATGATGGCATTGAAATATAAAACATGATATTCTTGTCATGAAAATAAAATAATTCGAAATTTTATATTATATGTAAGACCCTCCAAAAAATTGTTGACATTTTCTGAAAAAAAATTGAAAATAAAAATTACTAAAACGATAACAAAATGTTAAAGAAGAATACGTGGCTGAAGAAGGAATCATAAAGTAGAAAGCTTTTTTGTTGTGGCGTGATGGAGGCCATTAATTAGTAATATTTATTATGCGGGCGAAGGATCTATTGAGCATTTGACTATTAGACCCCGAATTAAATCTTTATTATTAGATGCGAATGCGATTGGAGAGAAAAAAAAGTTGCCGGACGTGCACAGTGAAGGGCACGAGGACCAAGTTACACACATGGCACACCACACACCGCCCCCACGGGCCACGCACGTTTGTCCCATTAACTTACCGCTAATTAAATATTAATGTGTCACTACGAACATATTATAAGTTGGTTTAAGGATCGCATTCCTATATATAAATATCTCACACGCATACTTAATCACTCGGATAAATATCTCAAATTGCATGAGAAAGGGACAGCAACCTTTTCGTATTAATTTTAATTAATATTGTAATAATTGGGTGATTAGTTAATGCTGCTACATGTATAATTAGTGATGCCACTCGCAAGCCGTCCTCGTGATCATGTACTCCACGTGTCCCACACGAGATCCGCTCGTGCAGTGTCGAGAGTTTTATTTTTAGTATTAGTTTTTTTTTCTGGTCGCCACCGTTTGTTCAACTCCAGGACATTATTATTACATTGAAGCTTATTATCGAGATCGACTTAGAATCAAATATTTATTAAAGATGAATTTTATGTATATTCATATAGTGATAATATTAATTAAGTATTTCTGTTCGTATCATACTCGAAACAAATAATAGTTAAAAACGGTATTGGACGACTCAATTCGAATCAGCATGAGATCGGACTAGATCATATTTTTATTATTTTTAATTTTTTTACTTTTGTAAAAGTTCTTTTTTTACTACAATAATATACAATATAATTACATCCTAAATTGATAAATTAGTAATTAAATAATATTATAAGATATTATTCTTTAACAATTAGCATAGATTATATAAGAATATATGTCCTATAAAAATTGTATTCATCAGATAAGTTATATATAAGTTAAATCTTAAAAATTATATTGGAGAAGAAAATTGATCAATTTGACTATTCAAAATTGTATATATATTATATGTCTGACAATAAAAATATTTGATTATATATTTTAAGAGAATTATTGGGTTAAGTCGTGTCGGACCCATCGAATTCATGCTCAATGGACTCGTGTCGGATCAAGCTGAAATTTTAAAATGTGGCTCGATTCAGTCTCGCCCAAGCACGAGCCCGGAAGATAGTCTGAGAAGATATCTATCAATTTATCCTATTGATTTATTACTTATTAGTGGAGATAGTGACACTCCACCATTAGTTCAATATTATCTGGTTGTTTTGTTTTATTATGTAGTCGAAGGCTTCTAATCATTTAGAACACTAATTTTTTAATATCACATTTATGAAAAAGTCGAATACCAAAGTCATTGTAACACCTCCGATTTTATTCAAAATATTATTCGTTTTGAACCTATATGACCCGCACAAATTTAAAATGCTACATATAAATACATGATCACTTATGGGTTTTGTCGTATAAAATTAATTTTTATTCTCATCATCATCTTAGTGCCTTATAATATTATTTTTACCTCTCACTAAACTGCTACATATATTATTCTTATACATGGTAGCCAAACTTTTTCTAACTCTTAGGCCCTGTTTGGTACAAGAACAATGTGAAAATAATCACCTTGTTCTTGCATTTTTACCCAAACAACCCAAAAACAAAATTTTTTTGCCCGATTTGAAAACTACATTGGTTTCCGTGAAACCACTCTTTTTTATTACAAATTGAAGAAGAAATTGTTCTTGCCATTGGCAAGAACAATTTGTTTGTTCCTTTTTTTTCTTTAAACCTATTTTATTAAATTATTTTATCTTAATAAATACATAATTATTTTGATAATAATATATATGATTGAAAATAGAATAATGTGATATGTTAATTAGCTAGTCATTATAAAATTAGTTATTTAATATAATAATTATTTAGTAGCTAATATTTTATGAATAATAAAATAAATATTAATGTTAATGTAAACATATTAATTTGCATTAATATTGTTTATCATTATTTAACCCAATAATTAGAGTTATGTTACTTATTTTTTATAATTAATAATGTCAATAAATAACTAATTATATTTAAAATATTAATAATATAATATTATGATTAATTAGTAGTTAATTTATAATATTTTAATAGTTAATTTATAATATTTTAGTAGTTAATATAATATTATAACTCGATAATTAAAATATATTGATTAATTAAAATTAATAATATAAATAAATATTTAATCATGTTTAATAATATATATATATATATATAGTAAGGTTTATATTTAATAATATTATTGGAATAGTAACTAATCAACCAAACACACCTCAAGAATATCTCATTAGAATATTTCACTTCTATTCTTCTTACAAGAATAAAAAAAAAATATTCATACTAATTGCTACTTTTCTTATTCTCATATCAAATAGGGCCTTATTGTCAGTCTGTTGAGTAGGTGGTGGGGGTAAATTTTGTTGACACCGTAGGGATTTGGATGCTCCAATAAACATCACATGGGACAATGTTACCGAATAAGTAATGGACGGCACCAATCAATTTTGGGAAGAAGAAAAAAGTACTCTCATAATTTAAGTTTGACAAAATGCTATGCATGTTATGTTAAAGACATTATTAAACATTTCCAATTAACATGTGTTTAGTTAATCAATCAATTTATTCAAATCCTCGAGAGAACCTCAGATACTAATTACTTGGTTCCTAGAGTTAACTCATGCTATACAAATATTGAAAACTTGTAAAGATCATTAATCTTTCATAAGGATTTAATTAACCAATGCTTTATATGAATGTTCAATGTATAATTAATAAAAAATCATAAAGTTAATAAAAATGATATATAAAATTTATTATTCATTAATAAATGCTCAAATGCTTAGTAGTTAAAGATGTTTTCTTTTTTTTTCTTTGAATAATTTGTTTTCGATAATTTATAATGATGTAAGACTTTCTTGGACAACAACCTGTCAAGTTATAATGTAAAAATATTTGACGTGCCCTTCGCAGGAAAAGTGTTTTGACATATTTATCACACGTATTCTAATTTAATATTTATATCAAAATCTTTGGTCGACACTATATATCAAATGTTCTTTGAGCAAATAGAGTAGAGCAGTTTAATCAAATGCCATTTGATACAAAAACATGACATACTTTTTTTAATTGATAGTTATTTCTGTTGACCAAGTACACTTATTTACCCTTCTTCTTTCAAATATCATTAGCCTCTACCTTTTTTCCTTTTTCCTTTTTTTTTCTATCTTATCTTCTCCTCTTCCATTTTCTATAACGACCTAAGTTACCTAATGACAAATTTTAAATACCCAAATTTTTAAGAAATTCAAAAACGTTAAATCGTTATATTTATTAACTGAGTAGGTTACCTATTTTTTTTTCTTCTAAATCAAGTCACCATAGATTAAAAATCATACTGTTAAAATCGTATCTAGCACGATGCTCCCTACTTAAATATGAAGCACCTTCCTTTTTTACTTTAGTTAAATTTATTTAGTAAATTGCATAGAAAAAAAACTTAAGCTAACTTCAAAAATAGCATAATAAACTATCACATAAAAATGAGAATATGTTAATTTCGATTCCATTTTTGCATTGAATCAAAATTTCATGATAGAAATCAAGTTTGATTAGCACAATTAATTAATAAAAAATAAGAATTTCGAATTTAATATTTGAAATCATTAATTTAATATTTTTATTTTAATTTTGAATTAGTCAAACACGGAGAGTCCGAACGTCCGGTTGGCCGCTAACGATCGTGTCACGAGGAGCCGTGTCCTTAACTTCCCGCCAAAAAAGAGGGGGCCGGTGGGTGGCTGCTGCCTTCTGGGTCTTGGTGCGAGAAAAGCGCGGGAAGTGTGCTTCATCCCGCCAAAAATGGCGCAGGGAGGCAGCGGCGTGGGTGGAAGTGGAACCAAACACATTTGTTTAATCATATAAAAGGATTTAAAAATTAATTTTTCAAAAATTATTGGTCGAGTTCTATAACTTTTTTTTTTCTGATCCCTTCTATCCATGACTAATTCAAAATAAAGTAGAAATAGAACTCCATTTTTTTTATTATGACTTTAAGGATCAAATTCAAGATTATTAGATTTCATCATTCTGACAATAAACTCATGGTAATTAAATTTAGTTGCATTCTAGACTTTATT
The DNA here is from genome assembly GCA_001647135.1 of Pontederia paniculata. NCBI lineage: Eukaryota > Viridiplantae > Streptophyta > Magnoliopsida > Commelinales > Pontederiaceae > Pontederia > Pontederia paniculata. The sequence continues at coordinate 20,723 of LTAE01006492.1, forward strand.
AAAAAGAGGAATTTTTTTATTTAGCATATCTAATAACTAATGGGTCTCTTTTTTTTCAGATTAACGAGTAAAATTCTTAATAATTTCTTTTTATATTTAGAAGAATCAAACTCACAAGAACTTCTTGTTAGTCTATTTGAACCAGTTGGTACTAATATGTCTCTTGTGTCTGAAAATGTGGTGGAGTAGAGGACCAAATGTGAAGCATGCAGGAAGTGTAGGAGAAGGCGACAGTCCGGTGGGAAAAGCTGCTGCCGCTCACTTGGCCGCCTCCTCTGCTCCGAGCACCAGCACCTGCAGGCTGCAGCTGCAGCAGCAGCGGTATGAACCAGACAGTACCCACTGAACTGACAGGGGCGGCATCTTTTGACTGGATGGACGCTGCCCACTGCCCACTGCCCCTGTAGGATTTTACCTACAAAACAAACACCAACTTCTTCACCCACCAAATTTTGCTCAATTTAGTTAGAAGGTGGGTTCCCAATTCGACTGAAACTAATAATTTTAATTTAGATTCATAAAATCATTATTTTAATAAAAAATATTATATTTATTTTAATTTAAATATTAAATTAAAAAATAATCAAGGTGTTATATACTTAATTAAGTAGCACTGCATTACTTATCTTATTCATCGTAGATATTAGATCTACGATGCATATAAGATTTTCTATTTTTTAAAGAGTTTATTATAAGTTGTTAAATCTATCATATATTTAATATCTCACGATTGATAAAATAAGAATTACTTAACACATGACGCTTGTGCAGGACACAGCCACGTGCGACGTCTAAGCGAGTGGAACGCTTAGACAAATCTTTTGAGAGACTTTTGAGTGAATTAGCAACGAAAGCCTTGGGGCGCGATAAAATTGCGAAGCGCTGTCGTGTGGAGGATCTTGAGTGACAATGCTTGAGCGAACGTTGGCGGACGCTGGAGCGTTGGTCACGTGACTTCGAAATAGCTTTGACTCCAAGAAGCCTTCTTAGAGCAAATTGATCACAATGCAGGTTGTTGATTTCGCTTTTGAGACAAATAAAATCAAAATCAATAAGAATCCTTGAGAAATATAATCGAAAACACAAATTTTAATTAAACAAAGAAAAACATATAATGAGGTACTACCTAGTTAAGTAGATAACATCTTCATTAAATCTTTAAATTAATAAAACACTAATATCTATTAAATAATGATAAAATTTAGATAAAAAAAATTAGCTCAATCTTAAGTCCCCGTCTTCCATAGAAAAATCTTGGCTCAATCCGGTTCATCCCAAAAGAAATATGAATCTTTTCTCTTTTTTTTACTTTTTATTCTTTTTATTCTTTTCTATTCTCAACCTGGGGCGAGTGGCTAATGAGGGATTTGAATATGAATCTTTTCAAAATTTTAATAAATATATATTTTGATAGATTATTTTTGTTCTTATTTGATTTGATTGGATTTAAAAATGTTAAATTTCATAATATTTTAGATAAATTGTAAAGAAACAAAAAAATAAAATGTTTTCTAGATAAATAAACTAATTGAACAAAAAATATTATAATAGTTTCTTCTGATATATTTAACATAATATATAAAAAATGTTTTTAATGATAAGAATAATATAAAATTAATCTTACGTATACGGTATAATATAATAAAATATTTTGTTGAACTTGAATCTAAAATAATTAAAAGGAAAAAAAAGTCGACTTTTTCTTTTGTGTATTCTTGATTCATGTAGGAATTCGAGATCGCTGAGTTCTACACCAAAATTTGTCAAATATTTTTGTATTTGATATATCCATCAAAATCAAATTCAAATCCTAATTCTAATTCTAATTCAGATTGGTTAAAATTGTGATAGTCAGCCTTCCAACTTTACTAAAGTTATTAGTCTTCCATTCATAGTAAAATAATTGTATTACTTTAATACTTTAATGATGCCCTCAATTTGAATATTAAGAAATTTCAAATTTATTTTTTATTAATGAAAATTTATGTATTTTTTTATATTTTCAGCATATAATTTTTTTCATTAAGCTATAGGTCTCCTTTTATAATGAGAAAAAAAAGAAGAGAAAAACACTAAGTTGTAAACGACCTAATTATTGTAATAAGAAATGAGATGATAATTAAGCCCATAAACATCTAATTTTTCTTTCTTTAGAACTGGACCACGCATGCCTTTTTTTAATGGATCAAGTATTCACAATCCATCGACCCTCTCATACTTCATTATTTTGATTGGCTCAAGACTTTGGCTTGAAATTGACCTTGAACCAATCGGCTTTGGTAACCCTTCTTTTTCCGAAAGAAATATAAGCCTTTTACAGTTATGCTAAGTATACCTTTTTGGTGGTCGGAAGACATTTCTTATGCTAAAATTAAATTAAATGGGATACATATATTTATATATCAGTGATTCCAATGCAACATCTCTACATAGAAAGAAGCCAACTACTCAACTACATATTTATATATGGTCACAAGGGTTTGAAGTATGACGGAGCCGGTCGTCCTTCTCGGTCCAACCAATTAACACATTGCCTCTCTAAAACCAGCTCGTTTTAATTTATTGTTTGCCCTTCAATGTGCACAGTGTTAAATAGCAAACGGAAAATGGATTAGTCTCGTTATTCCAATGAGAGACCGCATGATATTATTCAAATTTTAATATCACTTCTTACATAATTATTTATTCTTATAATATAACTTCAAAACTTATATTCTAGTCAAAGGCCAAAATAGTTTTAAAAGAATAGACAACACACAATATATATATATATATATATATATATATATATATATGTGTGTGT
>LTAE01006493.1:0-22161 GCA_001647135.1 Pontederia paniculata
CCTGGAAGTCGGTCGAACCCACCGCTAAGGTCGGTCGACCGACTTGCGTCGATTTCAGAAAATAAAAAGTGTGAACCTAGGGTTTTTCTAAGTTATCGAATTTCCGTCAATTCAACAATCAATAGGGGTTCATTACAATATCATGCTCACTCAAACCTACTCAGAATAGTATCATTTGATCTCTATTAGCATATGAGCCCTAATTTGATCATGAAACATACTCATAGTTCATAAACACATTAAGGATAATTTTAGCATGATTGCATACCAATTTATCTATCAATCACAGCATACAACTTGCTCTAGTTGCAGCATAACAATTCAGTAATTTTGCATTGGCCAAATGACCAATGCAAGGATCCATTTACATACCTTTTATATCCAATTTCCTTTCAATCTCTTTGAGCTTTTCCTCTCTTCCTCTCCCTTAGATCCCAGCAGCCCTTCCTCTTTGATCAAACTTCAATTCCTCTTTTCCTTCACCTTGATTTGCAGCTGAACCATGGAACAATTTCTTCAATTTTCGGCCATGAATTTTAGGGCAGATTTTTCCAAGGTTCTTACTTTCAAATGGTGAAAAGAACAATGTGAATCTGGTTTGGGGCTTATATAGTGAGGTTGGAAGAGAGAATGAGTGGGTTTGGGGTCATATGGTTGAGTGACACATGTCCAAAGCCCCATTTCATTTTCTTTTTCTTTTTCTCTTTTTCTTTTCTGTTTTATTTTAATGGGGCAGATATTACATTAACCTACCGAATAAACTAAAAGATCTTACGATATTGCGCCGTCATATTTGGTGCCAACTTAATTTGGCGCATAAAATTTGCCACGTTGGTTGTAGACTGATCATTGTTTCATCGGTGTAGGACATTATCGCGATTGATCAAATGCCAAGCTCCTCTTAGCATTTTAATTTCCCCAAGGTTGGCTTATCATAATTATCATGCAACATAATCACAATGGCTGCTACATCGACAGCTAGCAGCACTCCATTAACTCTCTCTCTCCTCCTTTAGCATAAAGTTAAAGCAACGTGCGTGGCGGCAGTTTCTTTAGCATAAAGTTAAAGCAACGGAGTTAGGGTAGAGTGGTCAGTAGCTCCTTTCCGCTTAAGCAGAGATCTCGAATTCGAGCTCTTGTGAACGCAAAAAAATTCCGTTGGGAGCCTCACCTGTCATAGCCAGGCACGTCACTCGGGGCGACACCAGAATAGTCGGACTCGATGATGGACCGAGACTCCAACTCATGACCAGTGCGCACAATCGTTAACGCCACGTAAGTTGGAAAATCGGCGCTGCTTCCCAGACACTGGGTGGTAACCGAAAAAAAACAATGTCAATGCGTAATGATTTGCTTAATTAGCCAACTCAATTAAGAGCACAAGATCCAACGTTAATATTCCCCTCCTATTCCGATCAAATAGAATAATTAGGAGTTGTGCTGTGCATGTCTATCATCGACTTATTTATTTATATATTCTTCCTACCAAACTTAGTTATTCCGATAATTATACAATCGATGTTGCTTAACTCTTGCCTAAACAAGCCATCATCAACAACTTTGATTCATTAATTATTAGATTTTTGTTTTTGCTTGGCTGGCTGATATCGACATTACCAATATTAACCACCCTGGCCCTTCGATGTTTATAGTGTAATTAAGAGCTAATCTATGTACATTAATTAAATTAACATACGTCATCACTAATTACATTAGTCCACCTATAATGTAAATACTTTATATTATACCGTAGTCTATCTCTATTCATATTTATATATAAATATTTTAATACGATATTATTTTAATTTTTCTCAATTTAAAAATTAAGAAGGATCGATATATATATATATATATATATATATATTTAATGAGCATAAGTCCATCCCTAAGTAAGTCTATATGAAACTGTGAAAAAAAGTAAATTACTATAATTTACAATACGACACATTTTTTATTTTATATGTAGTCAGAGAAATATTATTTAGCAGTACATATTAGAGTTTTAGTATTATCTATAAATTATTAATTTTAAATTATAAACTTTAGTTCTTAAATTTATTTCCGTATGTCACATTCAAAATTTCGCTAACTTATTTTTTAATAATTATAAAAAATAAGAGTTGTGCTTACTTTTAAATATAAGGGATTATATTTGAAGATAATAATATACTTTCAATATTTTATAATTATTAGATATAATTTTTACTGCTATTTTTTCATATATATTTAAAAAAATATTAGAATTAATTTTATTTTCCTTTCTCGAACTATAATATATTTACCAATATAACTCTTGAACTATGTTATTATCTATTTTGCACCCTTAAACTTTTTGAATAGTAACATTTAACTTCAAAAAATAAATATCATTATTATTTATATTATTTTAATTTTTTAAAATTATTGAATTATTATTTTACCATTGTTAAATTTTTATTTTTAGATTCTTATCTAATAATACAATTTTTTTATAATTTTAAGTATATTTAAGATTCAAACTTTAACTTTTCTATTTTTTAAATATTATTGTTTACTTCAAAATATTTTCTTACTTCGATTTTATTTTTTTAATCCAATTGCAAGTTTTCTTTTTTATATTTTTGAGCAAAATTAAGAGTATTTGTCTTTGATCAACTAATTTAAGAAGAATAAAATGATAAATTAATAATTTAAAAAATAAATAAAAATGATAAAAAAATATCAAACCTTATTTTTGAAGTTAATTATCATCATTAAATAAGCTTAAGAGTGCTAAGTGAATAATAATATAATTGAAGAATTATGTTGATAGATATGTCATAGTTTAAAGGAGAAAATTGAAAATAATTCAAAACAATATTCTATAATTGTTAAAATTATAATTAAATTATTTGAGTTCTGGATGAATATGACCAGTGATAAATTTAAAATTAGCTGTAAAAATTTTTATGATGACCTGCTAAGAAAGATAAAAAGAAAAATGAGTTATTTTAGCTAATATCATATGTACTATAATTTTTTTTCTATGAATAATTTTAAACTATAATTTTATTAATTTTAGTCATTAAATTATTCTCGCTTTGATATTTTAATTCTAATATTTGATTTTATTATTTTTTTATTAAAAAAATTATCTTTGTTAAATGATATTTGTATTCTTATGTTAAAATTTTTAAAAAATATCTTTTGTTATTCTAATAAAGGATTAGCAAAAGAATATAAGTGTTCTAAATAAATAAATAAAAATATTTTAAATTATAAAAATATAATAAATTAATTTTAAAAAATGATAAAAATATAAATATTAAAGTGAAAATGATTTAAGAATTAAAATTCATAAAATTATAATTTGAAATTATTTGCAGAAAAAGGTAACACTGGTGTCGAGAGGAAATTTATAAAATAACGAGACCGGCAGGCGCCGGTGGCGACGCCGCTGACGGGACGATTAGGTAAGCGCAGCTGACGTGGCCGGCAGGTCGATCTTGAGTAGATCTTGCGCGCGACACGAGCTACCCTCGTGACGTCAGCGACGGTGGCGTCTGGTCGACACGTCTGCCGCAGGACGGCAAGTTGGCCACAGGGGTGAGCTGTCCAACGACCGTCCCCGTCGCACGTGGGCCCCAGACCGTGGTCCCCATCACACGTGTCCCGCTGTAAGGTGGGGCCTCCTCGCTCGCGCGCGCTTTCCGAGATAGAGACCATGGAGCCTTTTTTCGGTGGTAGGGCACCGTAGGATGCTAATTGAACGGTGGAGATTGAGGGATCTCGTTGCGCTGCAGAGGGCCTAATTAATAATTTATATTACCATTTTAGGTAATATATGTTTGCGTACAAATATAGTTTAAGCAAATTAAAAAAACATTATTAATTGAATCATGAGTAGAAAATATCAATAGTTCAGAAGAAATAAATAGCGAGATGATGAAAATGAAAATAACTCGTTTAAAAGGTTAAATGATAATTTTATATGATAAATCTTATACGTGGGTGGAGCCGAAGAAGTCTAAGAGAGTGTACTCGTATCTCTTAATCAAAATTTTATAATAATAATTTATTTATTGATTAAGTAAAAATATTTTGATACAAGAATTAAAATATCATAGTTCGATCTCTTTCATTTATTTTTTTTTGTTTTTTATGCTTACTTTATTTTTTTCATTATTTTCATTTTTTTTCAAAAAATAATATTATATTTTATATTAACTATAATTAATATAAATAATTATAGAAATAATGAATAATTTTGTATTTCTTAAATTAACATCCTGACTTGGCCCATGCCGTAAGAATATTTCTCTCAATGCTCATCGAGGCAAATTATATGATCTTTTGTCGTGTCATTATATTTATAATGGGGGTCGGTTTTTTCCAATTAAAAAAATATTTAACATAATAAATTTTAATAGAATTTATTTTTTAAAATATAATATTTGTTGCTAAGATGTTAATGCCATTCTTTTTTTATATTATCCTTATCTTCCATCTTTATATCACTTGTTCCTAGAACAATTAAATTAATTGGTTTACGTCTTTCTATCGTTTTCTATTTATTTAATAATATTATAGTTTACTGGTAAATCTTAGATAATTTATGGTACTTGAAATTTTTTGCTAGCTCTCCACTTAGGTATAATTGTAATATTTTTAACATGCTTCATTGCTACTTTTTTATTATTATATATTCCAAATATAATATAAAAAAGTGTTAAATAAAGGTGCTGATAGCATTATATTACTCATCTTATTAATCATAAAATATTAGATATGTAATAAATCTAATAATTTATAACAAATTATTTAGAAAAAAAAAGATTTATATCTATCGTAGATCTAATATCTTATGATGGATAAAATAAGTAGTACGAGATTATCCACTTAAATAGGTAGCATCTTCATTATTTTCTAAATATGATCAATAAATTATTATATAATGAGTTTATGATGACCAATAAATTTATCATTATTTCCAAATATTTATTCGTTAAAACCAAGAAAATAAAAAATAAAGTTAAGGCATTTTAAAATTTTTAAACGGAGTGAAACATATGATTATTGGTTAACTGTTATTTTAAAATAAAGGAGGACTCACAATTTTTTTCCCTTACATATTTAATACATGTTTTCCCATTTTTATGCAAGTGGAAACTCAAAATAAAATACCAAATTATTATTGGGCTAAACGAAAGCAACATCAAGAAAAAAAAGTTAAAATAATATAAGCCTAAAAAATACGGTGGGTAGAAGATTAGGGGCTATTTGGTTTAGTTGATAAAAAATATCTGATAAACACTAATGCTGATAAGCATTTTAAGTGCTGATACTTATTTTAAAATATAAGTAGTTACATGTTTGGATAAAATAAGTAGTTGTAGTATTTATTAAAATAAGTATTGATTAATATACCCTTAAAGTTATATGATAATAATATTAAAACATATGGATAAAATTATATAGTTGGTTAAAACTAATAAGTCAACAACTTTAAAAATAAGCAGGGGAGACCCTGCTTATTTTTTTAAAACTTATAAGTAGTTACCTAACAACTTATAAGTATATTTTTTTAATTATCAAATATGTAAATTTTCTAAATTTCATTTCTAAATAATTTTAACCTACTTATAATCTTAGTCAAACAATTTCTACATACGTTTAGTACCGTGACTTTTCAATTCATCCTTTTTTTTTCTTTTTTGAGTCTTTAGCTGCCATGTTTTATCCAAATGGATCATTGATATGTGTAAAACTATTATTTTGGGCTATGTTAAAAGAAGTCAGAATTTTTATAATATTAAAAACTTTTAGAAAAAAAAGTGATATTAAGATTGTAGTATTATGGCAATAAGGATACCTTTATAATAATAAGATAAAGTTAACACCAGAATTTAAAACTATCGAATAAGAATTCCATAATGTAATAGAATAAATTGAATCATACAAAACTTTTTTTTATAAAAAATAAAACTCAGAGCGATAGAGTTTAAGTAAATTGACTTGTAGAATCGTAATAGTAAAATCAAGCATTATGTATCAAATAAATATAATTATAAATTAAATAATGTGCTATCATAATGAAAATTATTGAATATTCAAAAGTAGATAAACATCTTTCAACCCATTATTATTTTCTAAACTTCAGATATTAAGCTAAATAATAAAAAATTTAAATTTATTATATAAAATAAAAAAAATGTGAAATAATATAAATTTTGTCATTAGAATTTTAAAATTGATGTTCCTATTAGTTTTTATATAGATTTGATTTGTTTTGGTGATCTAAACCATTACATTATAACATAACAACAAAATAATAATTTAATAGAATCAATTTATTAATTTTTTCCCTATAATAACGAGGTAAAATTGCATGATTAGTTAACTTTGTAAATAAGGAAAAATGATGATACTTATTTGACGATTCTAATAAGATAGTGACGTCGCATATTTTCCATTTCTTCAAAATTGAATATTCTATTATTGAGTTACTGAAATATTAATCGTAAGCTATCTATATAATAATTTAGGTTAGACCTCGTTTTCCTCCATTAAATTATAAAAAAGTATAATTTTAACTAATAAACTTTAATATTACATACTTACCTCTCCTCAATCCCTTAAATACTTTTAATTACTTCATAATATTTATATTTATGTATTTTTAGTTATACATTTACTATTCTGCTCTTATTGAATGTTTATTTATTTAAAATAAAAATAAAAATCAAGGTGGGTCCCATCCCCTTATCTTATCTTCCTCATGGGCCCATTAGTTTTTTAGTTTCTTAAAGTTAAATTCATAACATTAAATGATACTACATATATAATTAAAAACGAAAAAAAATGCCATTTAGGATTAAGTTAAAATGTTAGATAATTAAACAAATAGTATTGAAATTATTTTTTATGTAATTAAAGAAGAAAAGTAAAATTAATATAAATAAATTTATGTGTTACATTCAAAGTCTTAATTATCTATTTTTGATGTTCTTTCTCTCTCCTAAAATTCGTCATTATTGATAGCAAAAAGAGAGTGATTGAAATAATGTCGTAGGTATGACGAGCCTTAATTGTGGAGAGAGAGAGAGAGAGAGAGAGAGAGAGAGTATGGGGAGGGAGGGGGACAAGGAGAGAGAAAGAGATGAGTCAGATACTTTCACGACTACCAAGAACGGACGAAGCATTGACACGAGTTCGCGGGAGGACGTCCTCTACTCCCCTGACACGCGTCTCACGCCGAGCCGGACGCCGCGCCGAGTCCGGCTACCCGGCCGCCGGACGGCGCGGAGCCTCGGCTCTCCGCCACGTGTTTGTATCTCTCTCCTCGTTTCGCTCGGCACGTGGCGGTTCGAGAGCGCCTGCAGGCGGCGACGAGGAGGAGGCATTCATCCATTCAAGTTGCTGCAAAAACTAGTTTTTTTTAATCTCTTTCCTGTCGAGCAATTCTTTCTGAAACAAATCTTGTGGCCGTCGCGTCAATCGTCCGAGCACCGAAAGATCTCAACTTTCCTCTGTTTCCCCTTCTTCCTTCGGTTTCTCTTTGGATTTGTGTTGGAGTTTGGCGTCGGGACATGGAGAGTGACCTGAGAAAGATCGAACCTTGGGAACAAAGATTGGATTTTTATGTGGATTTCGTGGCGTTTCCGTCGGTTGTTTTCCTTATCTTTTGGTGATTTTTAGCAGGGAGGGAAGTAATGGCAAGTTTTACTATGGAGGAGGAGGTGGCGGAAGGGGGAACGGAGCGGGGTTCCGTCGGGTTTCACCGGTTTCCCAACGAACTAAGCCTCGGACTCTCGCTTGGCGGGTGCTTCGGGGAGGATCCCAAGGGCAAGAAGCTGGTCCGGTCGTCGTCCGTCGCCTCCTTCTCGTCGCCGCAGTGGGAGCCGCCTGGGTTCCCTCCGGCCTTCCCCACGCTCGCCAGGGCGAGCTCCCTGCCGTCGGGGATCCAGGAGGAGCTGCGGAAGCGGAAGGAGTTGCAGAGCCTGAAGAGGCTGGAGGCGAAGAGGAAGAGGCTCGAGAGGAGGAATTCGATCAAGTCGGGAGCCGCCGCCAAGGCTGCGGACAAGCTGGACGAGGTAGTTGCGGCCGTGGCCGCGGCCGTGGCCGCGTCGCCGATGGTGACAGATGAGTCAGTCGGGTTCGGCGGTGGGAGCCAGTGCGGACCAGGAGCGAGGAATGCGGCTGCTGCTCCGGCGTGGCCGTCTGCCGACGGTTTTCCTCCGCTAGCGACGCAGAGGTCCATCGGATCGCAAGGGAGCTGTTCGATCGCGGCGTCTGCTCAAGGTATACTTATCAGATCCTTACTCATATCTCTTCATTAGATTGGTGAAGCTTTATATGTCTATAATTAACAGTTGATATGTTGTCGTCGAGTATCCAATCATGAGATATTCTGCTGGAAATTGCTCGTCTAGTTTGGTGCTTAGAATTGGGCAACAAAATTTTACCCTTTTGGGACTGGATTGCATGATCTTTGTCAAGTTAGACAGATGGATATGTATGGTTTTGTCATGTTCTAATTATCTAGAAATTGTAAGATATTTTTTTTTGTTGAATTAGTTGCTCTGAGCTACATCTTAACAAGTGCTGAATTCACTGTAAGATTTGATTGCTTGAGTTAAACCATTCTGCAACACGTACTTTGGCTTTCTCTGTTACATTCCAAAGGGCCACAGAACCTTTGCAGAATGAAACAGATCAGTAACAAGAAAAAGTTCGAACAAAAATTGCAGGTTTTAGTGGCGGCATTTCGCGCTCCAATAGCTGCAGCAAGGCCATGTCTCTGGCCAACGGGAAAACGTTAGCTGCGAGCGCCGGCGGCGAAGGAGGCGATGATGGATCGTATCCCTGCAAGAAGGCCGCCGGAGCGAGAGGCGGCCCCAACGGGATGGCGTCGAAGGACGCGGAGAAGAGCATGATGGAGCAGATGCCGTGCGTGTCCACCAGGGGCGACGGCCCCAACGGGCGGAGGGTGGACGGGTTCCTGTACAAGTACAACAAGGGCGAGCAGGTGAGCATCGTGTGCGTGTGCCACGGGAGCTTCCTCACGCCTGCCGAGTTCGTCAAGCACGCCGGCGGCGGCGACGTGGCGCACCCTCTCAGGCACATCGTCGTCAATCCCTCGTCGTTCGCCTCCTTGTGATGTGGAACTAATCTGTACGTAATATTATTATGTCAAAAAGCAAGGAAAATTAGAAGGAAGTTTTCCTGATTAATCTCTCTCTCTCTCTCTCTCTCTCTCTCTCTCTCTCTCTCTCTCTCTCTCTCTCTCTCTTACATCGGATGCGATCGATAAAGCACTTCTTGGTTCAATTCTGGCAATACGTACGTTTTGTAGTCGATAAAGCTGCTGGTAATGCATGAGTTTCCAGGTACGTATAGCTTTTTCAGGGTTCAATGACGTATACCAGAGATTGATCATTTGATATAACTTATAAGATGTTCATTAGAGTACTTCACAGAAAAAGAGGAAGGTGCAGTCAAAGCGAAATTAGGAAGGGCGACTCTTTTTAAAAAAATTAAAATTAAAATTAAAATTATTGATATTTCACAAACAATATAGATTCATGTTCTTTTTTCTTTTAAGTATTTGGGATAGTCTATCAAAATTATTCTAGCACAACATAAGTATATGTCTCGAATTTAAATACTTACGAATGCAATTAAATTTTGTTGTAAATCTTATTCGTTGTAATCAGAATCAGTTGGGGCAATTATTATGAAATTTACTTTTTTTTATTTGCCACTGGAGCTTCGTCAAGCGAAACTTTTTGAACACATAGATCTTATTTGATTGAAAAATAAAATCAAGATTAATATTTTATTCTTCACATTTGGATTAAACATTCATTTACTTTTTTTTTATTGATCCCACTGCATTAATTGTGATGAGAATAACAAGTAGAGAAATTTATTCTCTTTTAGCTGGATTAAGCCTATTTTTGATGGATTACAGTAATATGAGTAAGTAATGAATTAAAAAAATTTAATTCATGCACAGTACCTTGCAACCAAATGAGACCGTAGGGACTCAAACTCAACTCTCATTGGGTGTACACTTTTTAGAAAAATATTTTCATTATACAATTTGTTGAAGGTTAGAATGTATAAGATTATTGAGAATTTTGAATTCTAGTTTGTGACATCTGATTTTGCAGTTATTACTATAAATTTTAAAGTTATTAATATTTCATATTACGATCTTTTTTCATATCTAACTCTTAAAATAATCATTTTTATACCATTTAATCCTTAAAATTATCGGACGTTGATGATAAAGATCCTTCATCACTCTCTCTACTTTCTAGTTAATTTAGTTTTTTTTTGTTATAACATGACATTTTTATCCGTGTGACTTCACCAAACTCTCTTTCTCTACCATATCCTCCCTCTTATTCACATCCTCCTGCCAACTTCTTCGTCGCCCTCTCATGCACAAGTAATAATTCTCTCCCTTTTTTCTCTTGCAGGTCGTGATTAATCTCAAATGCCACCATCGCCCTAATTACTTTTTTGTGCCAAGTCTTGAGACTTCTAACCTTCGAGTTATTGGTAAGAGAGTCTCTCCCTCTCTGCACAAACACCTTATAAGTTCTCCCTTGTCTTTGGTCTCTCTCTTCTCCTCAGCTGTTGGCACCACTTCTTTCGAGAACTATCCAAAAAACAGAGGCAGCATAGAGGAAGAGGCGAAATTATAATAAGTGTTTTATGTGCCTAGAGTTGGACAACAAATAATTGAATACAAATATAATGAAGTGTGACAAAAGCTATTGTTAACTTGCATAGCTTGAACTGTTTTACGATCCAATTTGCAAAGCAGTGTCAGCAAGTGAGCGAGCACAAGATAGAACACTAAGAGAAGAAGGAAAAAAAGTGGGAGAAGATGCAAAACTCTTATTAAGTTTTGAAGAGAATTTTTATATGACTGTTATATGTACAGAACTCATATAATATCTGACATTGCCACTATTTTTTATTTAAGACTAGTTTATATCACAACTATAACATTAGTTCTAAAACTGAAGCATTCTCATTTACCCTATTGACCACTAATTGCCAATAACAAAATTAACTCATACGATACTCCACAATAATACCTTAAGTGATCCGAACAATACATGATAAATTGATAATCAAGAGAAACGAGAGATCAAAAGCGAGATCAGGCAGCGAAATATCAATCTCAAAATTATTAATGAAGCAAGCAATCAATATTATAAATTAATAAATTTAATCACAAGTTTACCTTGTAATTAACAGCGAAAGTTCACGAAGAACAGATTGTAAGAGTTCTCTCACAGCACAAACAATTAACCAGAATTTAATTCATTCAAAATTGTTTCAAATAATACAAACAAACAGTATTTATAGGTTTCAAAATACTCTCTTTGATCAGGAGTAAAATCCTAACTTAGCCTACAAGTAAAGAACACTTATTTTCTAAAATAACAACTCAATTCCTATTATGTCTCTAAACAGAACATTTGGTCCTAATTAATTCTGAATTTCTGAATTAGATAATTCAGTCATGGGTTGTTTATGCCTCTTCATGTGGAGACTCTTCATGCAGCCCAATTTGAAATATATGAATGAGTTGAGTTTGATCAAGAGTCTTCAATCTAGTTTGAAGATGATTCTCCACAGCAGTCTGAATTTATTTCGCTCTCATTATTGTTATTGGACTAGTACTCAATCGCAAAGATTTTTGACCATCTTCAGCAACAAGTCTCTTCCTTGTCATCGTATTCCATAATGTCAGGTTCAAATTTAGCAACTTCTAAATTTGTGTTATCTCCAAATTTGGCAGCTTTCGAATTCATATCATTTCCCTCCTCTTCAAAAAAATTCATGCACTAATTCGATTTGACACTTCTTGATTTATGTAATTGAAACTTGAACACAAAATAATGAAAAAAAAAACTCACACTCCCTTGTGTGAAAGATTTTGTGCCCATGATAGAATGACCCAATTAAAAATAAATCTCTAAATTTTGGAGATATTTCCTCTATGTGCTATAATCCTTGCAAACAAATTCTGCAGTGTACTCCTTAAAAATAAAGATTTTGAATGAATGTAATCAAATGTGTTTAAACTAAGAAAGTTAATTTGATCCAATGAGAATTTTTCCTTAAAATATGCAACCGAATCATGCAAATGATTACTATAAATCAGAAAATCTTCAACGAACATGGTAAATTTCCTATGAAAACCAAGTGATGACAGGAAAGGTACACCTAAATAGCTTGACCAAACCTCCAAAAAGCTTGCCCTAATCTCTATTTTTGTAAACAATTTCTGTTGATTTATTTCTATTTTTTTCATTATGAATATTCAGCATCATCATTATTGGATTTTGGGATTCTGAACTAATTTAAGGAGGTTTTAATTGGATTCCATGATTTTCAGCTATTTGAACATTCGAAATTTTAATATCCTTTTCTGTTTTTGTGGTTGCAGCCGAGGAATAGGGGTACCTTCCATAATTGACACCCAAATTTTACGGGCTTACCCCTCACCTGACGAAATTTTGGGGATTTTGAATTTCGGGAGTTTTTCTCACCTCCGGATTTTAGGGAAGCGCAAGGGAAGGTCTGAAGATGACATGGCGGGAGGGCATAAAAAGGGAGGAGGACAATGTGACCGGGGGAGGACGGACGCTGGAGCTTTTGTTGTTTTTGCACTTAACTTTATTTTTTGGCAAACCATGTTGGCTAGACATTATTTTGTTTATGTAACTTCTGTACTCAGCTTGTCCGGTTAGACTCCTATCACTGGGATCCTGGAGGATACTCTGTTTCCACTTGTTTGCTCTGACATGTTTTAAACTTCATTTTTTCCATCGTCCACTTAATCTCGTGTGTTGAATTGTGTTTTATGTTTCTTTGTCATTCATTTGGTTCTTCCCATGTTGGCTAGACATTATTTTGTTTATGTAACTTCTGTACTCAGCTTGTCCGGCTAGACTCCTATCGCTGGGATCCTGGAGGATACTCTATTTCCACTTGTTTGCTCTGAAATATTTTAAACTTCATCTTTTCTATCGTCCACTTAATCTCGTGTGTTGAATTGTGTTTTATGTTTCTTTGTCATTCATTTGGTTCTTCCCAAGTGTGCGCTGTCAGTAAGGACCTTATAATGTTGCCACCTTCACACAATGAGCCGAGAGGTTAGTGATGAAGTTTGGGGAAACCTTAGTCCATGTTATGCCTTTTAAGTTAGGGGATAGGTGAGAGTTTGCCCCTACCTCTGGAGTTTAACCCAGAGCGAGTAACAACTATATTGAATTTAACTTATAGATTTAGATAGAGAGGCGAACTGAGTTGCTTTGACCTCAAGAGAGCCTTGATAGATAAGTTGGAGAACAATTCTCTTAGTCGGCCCTGTTAGCACCGCTTCGAGAGCAGGGTGATGCTCCGACCTGAGAAACTCCTTGACTGAATCTTTAGGTCCCCCTTGGAAAAGATGTCAGTGCACGCTAAGTGGCGGTACCCTCTGGAACTTGGGTGTCAAGATTTATAATCTTTTATCGAGATTTAAGATGGTGAGCTCTCCTCTTAGAGAGAGAGAGAGAGAGAGAGAGAGAGTGTGACTATGGAACATTTCATTTGGTCAAGCCTTGAGCCTCCACCACGAGAGCGGAAAGGTGAAAGGTATAGCAATCACCACGAGAGAGGGGGACGTCAAAGAGTAGATGTGTGTGATTCAGAGGTGAACCCAGGGTTCTGGTGTCCTTCCATTATTAGAACTATCTTTATTTTGAATTCTGCATTTTCTATTTTAAAAATCCAAAAAACTTATTTTTGTTTCAATTTGATTACCCCTCACCTATTAGTGCTAGGTTCATAAATATTAAAATTTGAAGTGAAGACAATCTTTTACAGAAGATTGACCCAAGCTTTTACGCTCTAACCTGTGGTCATTTTCTATCTTAACCCACACTTCGCATCACCAAGTATGGTAAATTCAAAGGAATTAATGAGCATGAATCTGCCGAGTAACATCGAACAAATAGGCACCTTATGAAATCTAGAATAGTATAAAATTAATCTTCTAAAATGATCGATTTGATAAATATCAAATGTAGTCAATAAAAACTCGAATTATCAAACAATATTTTCCGAAAACCAAAAAATTCAATCATGTCACAGGTTAGAAATTGATAATTGAAATATCCAAAAGACATAAATCTCAAAGTAGTTCTGCAATCAACTAATTTATCTTCACAAGTCAAAATATTAAATTCATCAAATGAAAACAACTTCTCAGTAGGATGTGGATGACAATCCAAACAAATTGACATCATACAATTCTCATCACGAAATCTAAGAATCAAAATTAATCAATCAAAGGTACCATGATTAACAAGAATAATAAAAGAAACTAACTAAAAATTAGTAAAATTGAGAATCTTATGAATCAAAGAACTCCTCAACTCCTGTAAAAGAGCATTAGAATAAAACAAACTCAAATGTGTGCTCGAAGTTTGCAGAAGTGTTTCCTCTCGCTCAACAATCCTTAACACTTGCAAAGGGGGATTAATATCCAAAGACAAGAGAAATTAATGTTAGTATTAAAATCTGAGTTCTCTTTCGTTTCTCTCAACACTCATCAAAGGTGGTCTTTCTGAACACTCGGGATATAATCTTCTCTCATCTTCACAACTCTCATAACACTCAACACTTACATTTTTTTCACCAATTCTCTCAGAAGGTGGTCTTTCTGAACTCTCAAAAATTTTGTGACTCTCAGTCTCACTTTTATTGACCTCAAAGCACTCATATTGTTTCTCTTCCTCATCATTATCACCAATATTTGGTTCACATGTTCATCACATTCAAAAATTTCTTCTATTGTTCACGGAAGAACTTTCCCTCTCATCTTTTTGAATCTCACTTGTTTCTACTTCTTTTTCCTCAAAATCATTAACATCATCAATTGTTAGACAACTCTTGAATTGGAAAAAAAAATTTAGCAAGCTCGTCTTCGACTTTATCCAACTTTGCTTCAATCTCTAAGTGTGAAGCTATCAATCGTGAGACTCTATCTTTGTTACTTTTTTGGTAGTTTGTTCTCTTTGGTGGCAATTGTTGCATAGATTCTTCGTTCTTTCCATATTGTTCATATCGTCTATGTGACCGTCGAAGAATATTATCCTCTCTTGGAGTTTGATCACACAAATTTGAATATGTGACATTCTTATTGTTTTGATTATATCTCCTATTGTCTCTATGACTCATTGCAACCTGCATATGTTAGCTAAGGCTTCCTCACAACCTCATGCGGTGACACTCTTACTTTATCTCAATTCAAGTTGGCTTTTTCCATCTAATGCTCTCACCACTCAGCTTTTCCTCTCTTGAACCCTCCAACAAGTTCTAAGAGAACTAATGCAAGTCAAAACAAGATAAGAAGTAACTAAATCAAATCAATTTATCAATATGACTGCAAGATCAAAAGTGAATTCAAGGTTGAATGTGAAATAAATTTCAGAAAGGATTTTCAAACAGAAAAAAAAATAAAAAGATTAGATTGTTTAGCAGAAAAGTTCAAGACTAACAAACTTGGTAAAATCGATATGTTTCAAAATTTCTTTTTTTGAACTTTCTACCAATAAAATCTATTTCAACCAATTTTTTTCCTCCCCTTTTTTTTTGAAAGTACTACAAGGGGCAAGACTTATTTTTTTTCTGAATTTTCCTTTTATATCCATTTTTTCTATTTTTTATATATTTTTTAGAAACTATAAAAATAATAGAATCTATTTTTTTCTAATATTTTCAGAAGCAATTTTTTCTTCTTTTTTTATATCACAACTAAATTACTGGAAGAAAAAAGATCAAGATTTAGATGCTGGTGGATGAATATAATATTTTTTCTCGGAATATTCAAAGGTAAACAGAATAAAAAAAGATAACTAGAATTTGTATCGAAAACGCGGCTCTGATACCAACTGATATGATACTCAAGAACAATGTCTTGAGTGTCCAAAATAATATATGATAATCAAGAGAAACGATATTAAAAGCGAGATCAGACAGTGGAATATCAATATCAAGATTACCAATGAAGCAAGCAATCGATATTATAAATCAACGGATTTAATCACAAGTTTACCTTGTAATTAACAACGAAAGTTCACAAAGAACCGGTTACAAGAGTCCCTCACAGCACAAGCAATTAAGCCAGAATTTAATTCATTTAAAATTGTTTCAAATAATACAAACTAACAATATTTATAGATTCCAAAAGACTCTCTTTGACAAGGAGTAAAACTCTAATTTAGCCTACAAGTAAAGGACACTTATTTCCTAAAATAACAACTCAATTCTTATTAGGACTCTAAACAGAATATTTGATCCTAATTAATTCCGAATTTCTGAATTAAATAATTCAGTCATGGGTTGTTTGAGCCTCTTCACATGGAGACTCTTCATGTAGCCCAATTTGATACATATAAAGGAGTTGAGTTTGATCCAGAGTCTTCAATCTAGTTTGAAGATGATTCTCCACAGCAGTCTGAATTTATTTCGCCCTTATTCTTGTTAGTGGACCAGTACTCAAACACAAAGGTTCTTGACCATCTTCAGCAACAACATCTTCATAATTAAATGACGTCTCTTCCTTGTCATCATGTTTCATAATATCAGGTCCAAATATGTCAGGTTCAAATTTGGCAACTTCTAAATTCGTGTTATCTCTAAATTTAGCAGCTTCTGAATTCATATCATTAACAATTGGCTCATTAGTCGACACTCGTCATAACACCCCCACAAGTTATCCTCGTCATGTGGCAAAGACTATTTCTGAATGTGTTACTTGATATATTGACTTGACTAAAATATTGACTATTTGGTCAAATAAAATGACAATACCAAGAATAATGTAAAAAAAATATTAAAAAGAGAAATGATCTAACTGATGTTACAATGTAAGATACTAGAAGTTTAAGGATGATACAAAAGTATTTTAAAGGCAATTGTTTAAAGATTTGCAGAAATGGAATAGTAGCATTCTTATTACAACCCAAATTTGAAATGAAAGATAAAACATAAATAATAAATGTCACTAAATTCATGTGCATGCTAGTCGCTTGAACACCATTGTCACACGCCATCAAACCATCTATCACTAAGTTTTATTTGCAGGAACCAAATGCAGGGGATGCAAATCTCTTGTGAGCTATGAAGTCTACATGTACGATAAACATAATAATAGGAATGGATTTCATATTAGGACAATAAAGTATTTGAGAAGATCATCATGAAAATATTCGATGATAATAATTTCATATAATTCAATAATACAATTAGACATATAGTAAAAATAGACATCAAATTAACGATATCAATATTTTAGTTCATTATTAGGATAGATGTAGTTTGATGCCCAATAGCTCAACATGATTCGATAGCTCAATATGACTCGATATTATTGTTTTTGGAACATTGTTTAAATCAATAGAAGTTGCTTTTCAACTTCTATAATAACTTGTTTCATTAGGAAGATATCACTTTTATAAGGTACATCATACAAATAATACAATCTAATGCTAGTGATTAGTAGTGGATCAAGGTACCATACCCTCTTTAGAGAAGGATGCTTCACTCACTTCAGGTGAGATCCTTAACAATGGATCAAGTCATGACAAGTACCCTCATTAGAGAAGGACGTGTCACTCATTTTAGGTGGTGTCCTTAACAATGAAATGAATGATAATAATGAATCAATGATGCATTAAATATATGTCAAACTTTAGTTATGAATTTTTTTTATCTTATAGCCTATCTTTGAGTTTGATGGATTGAGAGCCACAAAGAATAGGTAACTCAATAAAAGTATAAGACAATTGAATGACTTTGAATTGGTATAGAGAAAATCATAAGTGGAAGTTGAAAAGTCCTCCATACTAATTATAAGATCTAATAATTAATGCAAAATGAGTATGATGATACAAACATAATCTTATAAAAAAAACATCAAACAAATAATATTATAAGAATGACATTCATATCATTTAACTTTAAATGAATATAATTAGCATTTAGATCAATATAGGAATATAATGTAATTAGAATAAAATAATAATTCTAAATTAATTTAATAATTAATTATATCTAAAATTATTATGATGATCACATAAATTTCCTATATGTATCATCATAATTCAAAGAGTACTAATTAATAAGCAACTAAATAATAATGGTATATATATATTAAAAATAATAGATACACAAAAAAAGCACTATGATTTGAGTCGTACGCCTAGTTTCAACGCTATGGTTTTGGACCATAGCAACTTATTGTGGCGTTATGGTCCAAGACCATAGCACCCATCAAGAAGTTTTTATTTTTTTCGGCCTTATAAAATATTTCAGAGTATATCCATAAATCAACATGCAATACACGTAGCTTTTATTTTTTTTCTTTCCATCTTTATGTACATGCCACTAGAATATGTCTATAGAACGACATGCAATAATGGTGTTGTCCCATTCACAACATGACAACACTTGGGATCAAATAAAATGATGACTGATATATGATGGTATACAATTCTTTCTTAGCAGTAAAATGTGAAACAAAATAAATAAAAAGTATGATCAAATATACCAACGATCATGATGCACAACTCCCATCTCATGACAAGAGAATATATGAGCAAAAAAGATAATGATTTCAATCTGGTGCATGAACAAGTTAATTATAATATCAGTGGTAGTGCATGATTCAACAAGCCAAGATCGTCGGAATCCGGCAAGCACCTACCAGCAAACGACATCTTCCATGGTGAACCGTCGTCGTGGAGGAACACTGGTTCAGGAACCGGTCCGCAGCGTTGAACCGCCTGCCCTCACCAACCAGTTCCAAGCCCTAACTCGCGAAGATCAGGGCCCTCCAATGGATCAAACGGCTGAGAAACCAGATCAGCCGGATGCATCGAAGCACGCAAACCCCACAGCAACGGTCGGATCTGCTTCAAGGCCAAGGCATCACGTGCTCTCTGACAC
This sequence comes from Pontederia paniculata, assembly GCA_001647135.1. Lineage (NCBI taxonomy): Eukaryota > Viridiplantae > Streptophyta > Magnoliopsida > Commelinales > Pontederiaceae > Pontederia > Pontederia paniculata. The sequence continues at coordinate 18,985 of LTAE01006493.1, forward strand.
GCACGTGACGGAGTGTTCCTCGATTCCACCGATCTCTATCCCCCTCTCATGCCCTAAAACTTTTCCAGATCTAAAACTTTCTTCTTCTTTGCCAGATGACTTAGGGTCTCCGGCGCTGACAAAACCCTTACCTAGGAGAGAGCCTTCACCTTTGGGAGACACTTTGGGAGAAAGCCATATGAAGATACCTAGTCAAGTGCACTCTTCTTTTGCGCAAAGGCTCGCGGAAAGATTTCTCCCCTCGGATCAAGAGAGGGAGTCCTCCCAAGAAGACACGGAGGAAGAGCAAGAGGACATGGATATAGCTTCTTTTACGTGTGTGGAGAAGAAACGCCATCACAAAGCAAAGCAACGCTTCTCCCCCCCACCTCCAACCATCAAATCCAAAAAGAAAAAGGGAGGAAGGAAGCAAGATAAGGTAAGCCCAGAAAATAAAAATCCTATGTCTAATGCTGAGGTCTCTCTTGTGCAGCCTTCGGAGGAAGAAAGGCAGTATGTAGACCAACCCCCACCATCAAATCAGCCATGAAGATTCTACTATGGAACTGTAGAGGCGCTTTCAGGAGCAAATCCAGGGACGCACTATATGACCTAGTTAGGAATCACCATCCAGATCTCATGGTCATTGTTGAGACACACACAAATAAAATAAAATCTAAGCAAGTAATTAAGCGCATGGGTCGTCAGTGGCAAGGGGTGTTTCAGGAAGGAACTGGACATGCAGGGGGTATTATCCTGGCTTGGTGCTCATCGGATATACAGGTAACTATGCTCCAATCCTCCCAGCAATGCCTGCATGCTGCTATATCAATAGGTAATTTCTCTTTCATATTGACATGTATATATGCCAGTACNGCTTGGTGCTCATCGGATATACAGGTAACTATGCTCCAATCCTCCCAGCAATGCCTGCATGCTGCTATATCAATAGGTAATTTCTCTTTCATATTGACATGTATATATGCCAGTACAACACCGATAAATAGAAACAATCTATGGCGCTCTCTATCTTCTCTCTAACTTGATGATACTCCATGGGCTATATTAGGAGATTTCAATTGCATTCTTCACCCTAAAGATAAACAAGGAGGAAGACCTTTTAAACTTACTAGATCTATTAACACTCTGCAAAATCTTATCCAACACCAAGGTATGTTGGATCTCCCTCTCTCTGGTCCTCAATATACTTGGTGTAATAACCGTACAGGGGCAGCCAGAATACACTGTCGCTTAGATAGGGTCATCTTGAATCATTTCTGGATAGAGCAATTCCCTAACATGAATTTGAACACTTTACAAAGGGGGGCATCAGACCATGCACCACTTCTTTTTGACACAAATAATCATGTGAGACATAAACCCAGACCATTTAAATACGAACACTTTTGGTTCGAATACTCTGAGCCTAGACAAATTGTTAAGGAAGAGTGGAGGAAACATGTCTCTACAAATGGCAATATATCAAAAGCCTTGAAAGAAATTAAGAACAAAACCATCTGGTGGAACAAAAATGGACTAGGCAGGTTGGAAAATAGAGTTCAGATAATAAACAAAAAATTTCTCACTTAGAATTCAAAGATGAAAACTCAAGCTTATCCAGTTCTGAATTAGTTAGCCTTAGAAGCCTATATAACCAGCACTCTGCATTACTTAGACATATCACAATAAAGTGGTGGAGTAAATCAAGAATCAATTGGTTAAAGGAAGGGGATAGTAACTCCAAATTCTTTCATCTTAGCACTGTTATTAGAAACAAAAGAAATCATATCTCAGAAATTAAAGATCAAAATGGCATCAGAATCAATGAAGAGAAAAACATTAGAGCTCTCTTTGTAGAACACTATGAGAAATTATGGGAACCAGAAAACAATCATGCCCACAACTCAAACCTGTGGCCTCCCCTTCCACAACTGGATAATTCCTGCCACCCTAATTTGACCAAACCTATTACCCGGCAAGATATTAGAGAGTGTCTATGGTCCATGCCTTTGGGTAAAGCCCCTGGCCCAGATGGATTTACAGTAGAGTTTTACAAGCAATATTGGGATATTATAGGGGAGGACATCTCTGCTAGTATTATAACTTTCTTTGAATCTGGCATCCTATTACCTGAGTGGAGAGATACCTCACTGGTGTTCATACCAAAGAAAAACAGTCCCTCTGTTGTTACTGATTATAGGCCTATCTCTTTATGCAATGTATTGTATAGAATTATTGCAAAGCTCTTAGCCAACAGACTAAAACCAGTCCTACCTCTCCTTATAGACCCTGCTCAGTCAGCATATGTGGCTCACAGATCCATACAAGACAATATATTACTTGCCCAAGAAATAGCACACTCAATGAAAAAAGGTAGAAGGAAAAATATGCTGATAAAAATTGACATGGAAAAAGCTTTTGATCGAGTCTCTTGGTCTGCTGTAGGGTATGTTTTACAAGACATGAATTTTCCTATCAGATTTAAAAAATGGATTGAATTGTGCATCACCTCTCCTTCCTTTACCTGTTGTGTAAATGGCTTTCCTTCTGAACCCTTTGCTAGCCACAAGGGTATTAGACAGGGTGACCCCTTATCACCCTACCTCTTTATCTTAGTCTCACAGGTCCTTACATCTTTAATGCACCAAAAGGTTCAAATTGGCAAGCTCATACCTTTTACACTTAGCAACTTCCAACTAAGCCATCTACTCTTTGCTGATGATGTGTTGATCTCGGTGGCAGCTACTAAGTCAAATTGTATAACTCTCTTGTCTATATTTAAGGATTATCAGGAACTTACTAATCAAAAAATTAATCACAACAAATCTGAAATTTTTCTTCCCCAGAAGTTCAACAGCCAAAAGAGAACTAAGATTAGAGAAATCCTTCACATGAATGTTGGTAAATTTCCTTTTTTGTACCTAGGGGTCCCAATATCATATAAAATCCTCTCCTTAAAAGAACAGTCATACATCACTGACAGAACATCCAATAGACTTGCTGGCTGGAAAATGAAAATGCTAAATCAAGCAGGAAGAACAACCCTGGTGAAATCAGTTCTTAATTCTATCCCTAATTACTCCTTGGGCTCCATTTACTTATCCAAGGGAACCATAGACAATTTAGAGAAACAATATAGAAGCTTCATATGGTCCTCAGATGGCAAAAGAAAAGCACATCTTATAAACTGGCATACTC